>CAUYRT010019156.1:0-31181 GCA_963574885.1 Lepilemur ruficaudatus
GCTGGGACTACAGGCATGTGCCACCATGCCCGGCTAATTTTTTCTATATATTTTTAGTTGGCCAATTAATTTCTTTCTATTTATAGTAGAGACGAGGTCTCGCTCTTGCTCAGGCTGGTTTCGAACTCCTGACCTTGAGCAATCTACCCTCCTCGGCCTCCTAGATTGCTAGGATTACAGGCGTGAGCCACCGTGCCCGGCCTATTCTGACTTTTGTAAAGACAGTTTCATGAATTGATAGCAATATTTTGGTTAATATAAAAGAGAAGTATAAAGTCTGCCTAACATTCAGAAACTTAACCATCATAAACACTTTTTTAGGATAGATGTTTACCAAATGTTTGACATTTCTCATAACTACATTCTGTTTTGCCTTAGGATACTTTTTGACATCACACAAGAAGATGTTTTGTTTCTGGCTTCGCCTCTGACTTTTGATCCTTCTGTTGTGGAAATATTCCTTGCTCTATCAAGTGGTGCTTCTCTGCTTATTGTACCAACTTCTGTCAAAATGCTTCCATCAAAATTAGCTGCTGTTCTCTTCTCCCATCACAGAGTGACTGTTCTGCAGGTACATTTTGGGAGCAAATGAAATGTTTTGTTTTTCATGACGCAATATTTTAAGTGTTCTGGAGACTATTTTGTATTCTTATAGTTCTTTATATTGGATTACTGATAATCTAATTAGATTATCAAGGGCTGTTTCCTCATGATGTCACTTTTGGTGTTTTTAAAATGAAAAGAAATCAGTTAATTCTGCCTAGAAAATTCTTTTATTGTGTATTTTGTGCCTTCTGTAATAACTAGAGGAACTTGACTTTTACTCAGATCTGTTGTGATATGCTGCCTCTTCTATTTTAAAATTTATGTGTATTGTGATTCTCACTAAAAGCTAGTATAAGTGAATTAAACCATAATTGAGTTCGGAATATAGATTTTCTGATTTTTACATCAATAGATTATATATTAACCTACAGAAAAAAGCATTTTTGAAATTTGGCCTTTTAAAACATTTTTAAAATGTGTATCTGAAAGTGTGTGACTGGGATACAAACCTTAAGATATTATTGTACAGTGTAAGTGGTTAAAGATACTAGAGAGAATTAACAAAATTAACGTGTATATCATGATATGCAAATGTCTCAGGTGTTTAACTGCTGTGAGCCTCAAGTTTTATCTGTAAATGGAAATAATGCCCATCTCAAATAGTTGTAAGAATTAAATGAGATAGTATAACATAGTTCCTAGTGTGTGTGTGTGTGTGTGTGTATGTATGTATGTATGTGTATGTCTGTGTATGTCTTAGTCTGTTTGGTCTGCTGTAACAAAATACCATAAACTGGGTAACTTATAAACACAAATTTATTTCTCACAGTTCTGGAGGTGAAAAATTAGCCAGGCATGGTAGCATGCCTGTAGTCCCAGCTACTAGGGAGGCTGAGGCAAGAGGATCGCTTGGGCCCAGGAGTTTGAGGTTACAGCAAGCTATGATAATGCCACAACACTCTAGCTCAGGCAACAGAGCAAGACTTTGTCTCCAAAAAAAAAAAAGGATATGTTCTGTAAAATTTGGATTTAGTCAAAAGGCCACACTTAAGGACCTAGAAGGCCACATGTGGCCTTAAGCCTGCAGGTTTCTCACCCCTGTGAGAGAGGGAGGCAATTAGGTCGTGCAGGTAGAACCTTCATTAATGAGATTAATGCCTTTATAAATGAGGCCTGAGAGCCCCTTCACTCCTTCCATCATGTGGCCTTCTAATAAGTGTGCCATTTAATAAACACAGTCTTAATTTCCATGTGGACTACAAGTGTTAAGTTTTGAACTAACCATTACAGTGTTGACGTTTTTAAAGAAGTGAGAGGAAAGAAACAGCTTATTTTTAATGTGTCTATAGGCAACACCAACATTGCTTAGAAGATTTGGAGCACAGCTTATCAAATCAACTGTTTTATCAGCCAGTACTTCCCTTCGAGTATTAGCTCTTGGTGGCGAAGCATTTCCATCATTGACTGTTCTCAAAAGCTGGAGAGGAGAAGGCAATAAAACACAAATATTTAATGTTTATGGTATCACGGAAGTATCAAGTTGGGCGACCTTTTACAGGATTCCAGAGAAGATTCTCAACTCTAATTTGAAGTAAGAGTTTCAATTATACTAAATAGAAAGAAGAGAGACTGTATATTTCCGGGATCTTAATACTAACAGTGTTTTTTGATAGGTACTGGGATAATAACTTTTTTTTTTTTTTTTGTGAGACAGTCTCACTCTGTTGCCCAGGCTAGAGTGCCGTGGCATCAGCCTAGCTCACAGCAACCTCAAACTCCTGGGCTCAAGCGATCCTTCTGCCTCAGCCTCCGAAGTAGCTGGGACTACAGGCATGCACCACTGTGCCCGGCTAATTTTTTTCTTTATATATTTTAGTTGGCCAATTAATTTCTTTCTATTTGTAGTAGAGACGGGGTCTCGCTCTTGCTCAGGCTGGTTTTGAACTCCTGACCTTGAGCGATACACCCGCCTCGGCCTCCCAGAGTGCTAGGATTACAGGCGTGAGCCACCGTGCCTGGCTCATCGCTGCCCTTTTAATAAAAGAACTATCTCTTTCTTTTAAATTTCAAATCATCTGGGTGTCTAGTAAGTGAGTTCGGTTCATGGCCATGGTACAAGGCCAATCCTTCTCTCTCATGGTGTATTTGCACCTTTGCACCCATGTGCGTGGGTGTGCACATGTTTGTGTGTAGCAAGCTCTGTCAGCAGCCTGCCGCATCTCCATGTCTCTCCCTTGTGCATCCCCGTACACAGGTCCTGTAAACTCCAGACTTCTTGTGTCTCTTGCCTGAGGGGTCCTCAGGCTGCAGGAGCACACTAAGACCTGGCTTTGCACCAGGGAGTGAACGCTCCTGAGAGCAGCAGCCCTCAACCAGTGCTGGAGAGGAGCTGGTGAATAATCAGCTGCCCTCCCGCTCCTTTGTGGGGCAATGTTGAGGTGGGCTCCCCACAGCCTCCCAGAGGGTTCCTGGCAGGCCTGAGCCCCAGTGACCCATGGTGATGACCCTCTCATTAGAGCATCCCGTGCTGGCTTCCAGACTCACTTCCCCACCCCCATGCTGTGCCTCTCTGGATCAGCTCTCCCCAAAACTGCTTGCACCCTAATACTTCCCTCAGGATTTGCTTTTGGGGGAACCTCAGACCAGATGTTGGGTTTGTGTGTGTGCTGCCACATTGTGGGTTTGATGAGCAGCCCAACCAAGCCTGCATCACCGCATAGCTTTTAGGAAAAAGAGTGACATAAACTCAGCTCATTGATCACCTTCGCTCCCCATCTTCATCCACCTTCCCGTACCAGGTATGTTCTCCTCAAGGGAGAAGCTTCTGGGACTTTTATTCATTTACTCTTTTCCTTGAAGGGGTTCTTGTTCCAGTGGGTTCATTATTCAACGGGATTGAAATGAGGATATAATATGTGCATGAGGCTCTGCTGGGTACTGCGGCGTGGCTGGAAAAGGACCAAACGTTATTCTGCTCCCTGGAGATCACAGACGAGTGGAGGCTACAGATGGCAATGCACACACACACACACACACACACAAATATATATAGTTATTAATACAAATTGCAGCACATGCAGTGAAGGAGAAGAACAATGGACCAAAAGAGATAATAATGAGGGACATGATTTAGATTGAGGGGTCAGGGAAGGTCCCCAGGGAAGGGCTATTTAAGCTGAATCCCGTGAGAACATTCCAGGTATGGGGGAAAGCGTATGCAAAGGGCTGGAGTGGAGAGTGCCTGGGAACTACAAGAAGGTCAGTGTAAGGTGCTCACTGAGAGTGAGAAAGATGAGAGCGAAGAAGGTGGGTTAGAAATGCAGGCACTTGTAGGCTGGGTGCAGTGGCTCATGTCTGTAATCCTAGCATTTTGGGAGGCCAAGGCAGGAGGATCATTCAAGGCCAGGAGTTCGAGACCAGCCTGGACCAGAGCAAGACCTTGTCTCTACAAAAAATAGAAAAATTAGCTGGGCATGGTGGCGCATACCTATAGTCCCAGCTACTCAGGAGGCTGAGGCAGGAGGATCACTTGGGCCCAGGAGTTTGAGGTTGCTGTGAGCTATGATGATGCCACTGCATTCTAGCCCAGGTGACAGAGTGAGAACCTGTCTCAAAAAACAAACAACAACAACAAACAAACACCTACCTTGTAAGCCATGGTAGGAAGTTGAGATTTTATTCTTCTTAAACGACCAGTCCTAGTTACTTGTGCCTATCGTACACTAGGGTCTTTAGTAACTTATTTTAACCGCTGGCCAGTGATGGAAATTAAAAATTCCATAGCACAGAGGTTTCTCAGGATTGAGCATTTTAACTCTTTTTGAGATCATGCAAAGTGGATATTTCTCAACCAAATGGTCCTTCTCAGGAATTTTCTTTATTGCCCACAGACCAAGGAATGTGCACAATTCTTAAGTGAATGTGCTTTTTAGTCACAGCCCAAGTACCCCACGTCGTCAGGGTGGCCTCCTCCCCTGCTGAAGGTTCCTCTGCCAGTCCTGGGCACTCACTTTCCCTCTAAAGGGATCTTTGTCGCTTGTGTTTGAATTATAGGTACAGATAGAAATCACTTCTATGTAGGTAACTAGCTTTTGAGGGTGAAGACCCCATTTTGACCTAACTAGCCATTCGGCTTTCCTTTTCCCTTCTGCTTAATAGCACCCTTCAAATGGCAATGTGATGAAAAGAAACATATGTATTAGCTATAAATACTTTTCACTGGTTCTTTAGCCATGTGTGATGGCAGCAGGGACGGTACCACAGCAGGGGGTTTAGTGCCTAATCCAAAGGCTTCTTCTTCTGTTATCGTTCCACTCGGCCCTCCTGCAGCAAGTGATCCTGCTGGAGAACAACCTTCTAGAAACTGTCTGTTTGATGCATCTGGCAGTCTCTGTGCTCACCTCCTCACCATTGCCACTTCTCTGTCTGCTTCTTGCAAATACAGGCCTCCATCCTCGGCTCTCTTTTCTCCTCGGGCTCTGAGTTCTCCCTGGTGGTCCCATCCATGCACATGGCAAGAATGATCAGCTGTGTTCTGAGGATGCCCGTGCCTGTGATCCGTTCAGCCCTCAGTTGGCACTCGTCCCGGCCAGGCCCCTGCACCTCATGCAGCCTGCTGTTGAGGGAGTGGCACCACCTGCCACACAGTCACTCCAGGCTGACACCTGGGAGTCACCTGCAGTGCTGCCTCCTCCTTAACCTGTATTGCATCGGTCACAGACCTCACGCACTCTGGGGTCTTCTCTGTTTTCCTCCTCCCGCCCTAATTCTACCACCACTACCCAGGCAGGACCAAATTCCTCATCTCTTCCCTGGACACTGAAAATAACCCTTGAATTCGTCTTGCTGCCTACAGTCTTCGCCTGCCCCCAGCTTCACCTTCCCTGTGTCAGAATCCCTCTCTCAGAAATGCCACTGCCACTCCACACCCCACCTCCCAACAGCCCGAGGACGAGACAGGCCGAGGGAGGCTGTGCCCGGCCACCGTGATTAAATGGAAATCACAACCCCTTTTCTTCCTGCCTGGACTGTTAATGAGACACAACTCCAGGGAAAACAGCGGGAAACAAACTCGAGGTTAAGTATGTTTCTGCCACTGGGACAGAGTGAAGGCTAGAAATAAAATAACCTTGACTTACAGAAAAATAAATTATAATTCTAACACACCTGAGATGCAAACTACTGCACTAATAGTTTTGGTATCTTTGTCTTCATGAGATGGGGAAGTCCTGAGGGTCGCTGTCTAACTCCTGGGCCTGGGTCCCAGTGGGCTCTCAATACACAGTTGCAGAACGTTGACGTGCATCCAATGCCTCACTGCCCAGGTGCTGCTGATCCGGATCCTTGGGAAACTTGTTCTCTTTTAGACAGGGTCGGGTTAATACTGATACAGGCAGCTAGGAGAAAGCTAGGAGAAGGGGCTTGAGAAGTTGAAGGAGCAGAGAGAGGAGAGAGAGAGAGAGAGAGAGAGAGAGAGAGAGAGAGAGAGGAAAGGAGAAAGAGAGAGGGTGCACTGGACTTCTCTGAGTGTAAGCATCGTGGATTATTATTTGAGCACCCCAGACACGGGCACAAGCCACACACTTCAGTGGATCAGCTCTGGGGTTGGCAAGGATGAACCTGCATAAAGCTGAGCAGGCCTCACTCAAATCGTTTATTCCTCCTCACTGTGTGGGAAGGAAATTATCCTTGGCTGAGCATGTAACTGCGAACTGGAGCACGAATCCCTGGCTAATACTAATTTGACGGGGCAGGCCCGAGGTGGCCTTGCCAGCTACCAAGGAGCTGCCCCTTGGCTCCGGCAGCCACTCTGCTGCCTTGTGAGGCCAGTGGCAGCCTGTGGAGCCCCCGTCTTCCTCGGGGCCTCACCCACTGCTGCTGCCACTAGGCAGTGGGCGGAAGGCTGCTGTGTGTTCTTCCACAGAGAGCCTTCCTGGGTGGCTTCTGGGCTTCCTGGGGAGATAGAAATTTTTGCTCATAATTCAGAGATAAATGAGGAAAGCTGTCTTGCTTTCCACATTCTATCTTTTTTTTTTTTTTTTTTTTTGGTCTTTATAAGCTGGCCAATTTGTTTAAAAGCTGTCACCTTCCCAAACCTGAAAGTGGCATCGCTTGCGTTTTCAATTGCTTGCTTTTCAATAGGCCTTTTCCTTACTGCATAGAAGATTTGCAACATGTTTAGAATGCAATTTTAAAATACCAGGTTCCAGGCTCTGAACAAAGTCCATAAGCTTGCATGTTACTGAAGCAAGTTGCCAGAACTCTTTCCCCACGAGTTACAGGTTAACGAGCAAGTTGCCTAATTACTCAGTGACAACACAGGCATGTGGCAGTCAGAGTTCCACAGGTAACTGAGGACACTTGATGATTACCATGCTGCAAAAGTGCCTGCCATCTCTCATATACCACTGTCTGATGGATACCCAGCCTGTCCCCACTTGCGGGGTACCCTGCTGCTGCCCTGCCCAGACTCACTTTCCCAGGCCAGGTGTTCAGGATTGGCAGCTGATGGCACGTGGCTGCTTCCTGCTCATAATTGCTCTCCGTGGTCCAGGAGCCACCTCAACTTGGAGGTTATGCTCCACTCAGCCATTCCACATCCCATGATGACTGACACAGAGGTACCCAAGAGCAGTGCCCTGGCCTCAATCGGGGACCTGCTCTGGTGCGCTTCTTGCTCCCAAGCTCCTGGTGGGGTCAGGCTGATGCAGGCTCCAGTGGAGACCACAGTCTTGCTCAGCCTCTTCCTTGCCCGTCCTGCTTCCTTCCTTCCCTTCCTCCTGAGAGCTCCCTCTCAATAAACCACGTGTTCCCAAATCTCTGCCTCGGGCTCTGTCTTTAGGAAACCTGACCCAAGACACCAGCCATGTACCATCAACAAGCAATTGTTTGCTTTCCACAAGAGGAAAAACAGTCACCCAAAGGTTAGAGTGGAGGAGCAAACTGATCAAAAGGGAATGAAAGAAATGATGAAGAATTGGGGTAACCCTGCCTCATTTCTTCCCTCTTATTTCAATTCAATTTATTAGCTATTTTGGAGCAACCAATCCCTCACTGTTGGACATTCTGGTTATTTTATCTTTGACCATTACAAGTAATGCAGTGAGTGCTCTCAGACATAAATCTTCAATTGCATCTCAACTCTGACTTTTTTTGTTTGGCTAGATTTGGATGAGGAAAATTACCAAGGCATAAAGGGTATAGGTAGTTTCCAAACTCTTGATGCATATCATCGAATTTCTTCAGAAAGAGGGTAACAACCCCCTTTGCTATCTGTCTCATGTGAAGACAGCCCATTGCACAATTCTACTCTCACTGAGCATTAGTTTTTTTTTTTTTTTTTTTTTTTGAGACAGAGTCTCACTCTGTTGCCCAGGCTAGAGTGAGTGCCGTGGCGTCAGCCTTACTCACAGCAACCTCAAACTCCTGGGCTCAAGCAATCCTTCTGCCTCAGCCTCCCAAGTGGCTGGGACTACAGGCATGCGCCACCATGACTGGCTAATTTTTTCTATATATTTTTAGTTGGCCAATTAATTTCTTTCTATTTGTAGTAGAGACAGGATCTCGCTCTTGCTCAGGCTGGTCTCGAACTCCTGACCTTGAGCGATCCGCCCGCCTTGGCCTCCCAGAGTGCTAGGATTACAGGCGTGAGCCACCGCGCATGGCCTGAGCATTAGTTTTGAGACAAGTTTGCCACTTTTGGGGAAGATGGTTTCTAGTTATAATTTGGTTTTCTTTGATTATTCATGAATATTTTTCTTATGGTTATTAGAAATTTTAATTACTTTTCATGTCAATTATCTGTACATGTCACTACTCATTGTTCTGAAGGACCATTTCATTTTTCTTTTATTTGTCCCTTTTTTTTTTTTGGAGACAGAGTCTTGCTCTCTTACCTGGGCTAGAGTGCTGTGGCATCAGCCTAGCTCACAGCAACCTCAAACTCCTGGGCTCAAGCGATCCTCCTGCCTTAGCCTCCTGGGTAGCTGGGACTACAGGCATGCACCATCATGCCCGGCTGATTTTTTTTATTTGTAGTTGTTTGGCTAATTTCTTTCTATTTTTAGTAGAGACAGGGTCTCAGTCTTGCTCAGGCTGGTCTCAAACTCCTGAGCTCAAGCAATCCTCCCACCTTGGCCTCCCAGAGTGCTAGGATTACATGTGTGACCCACCGCGCCTGGCCTTTTATTTGTCCTTAATGGTAACAGCTCCATTTAATAAACTCTTGCAATGTGCTGGGCATGGAGTTAAGTGATTTGCACATATTACTTTACATAACTTTTATTACATAACTGTAAATATAACAAAATGGAATAATTTTATGTAATTATCATCTGATTACTACAGTTCATAATGTGGCTCCTTACTACAAATGAGAAAATGTGTCTACTAACTCAGGTAGGAAACTACAGGGCCCACGGCTTGGTGAGTGGACAGTGAGCTGAATTTTGGCTCCTCCTTTCTCCCTTTGCTGTGCTCCCTTGTGCAGTGAACAACCTGTACAACTGTAGAGGAAAGGATGTTCTTGCTTCTCATAATAACCTTGGGACATGGGTATTACTTTTTCCATTTTGAGATGAGGAAATTGAGGTGCAGGCAATTTTTAAATTGACTTGTCCAAGGTCATACACCTGTAAGAAAGTGAATCAGGTTTTGATCACAAGCCTGGGTGATTCCAGAGCCAGAACTAATTGTGATACTAGGCTGCCTTTCTACATTATGTCTAGTAATCCTTGATCTAGTGACAGAAATGTTTCTTTCTTACTTTGTCTTTAATTTTTGTGGTACAGAAGATTTAAATGTTTATGTGAGTAAATTGAGCAATTAATCATTTCCTTCATGGTTTTTTAAAAAAATGATTTTGTTTTTCGGCTTAGGAAGTATTGATTGTTGTAATGGTAGATTGAAAAGTCCTTTCCTTGGCCTGCTACCCCGAATGAGGAGATGCTTTAGCTAAAAATATTCAACATGGTATTTCAAAGTCAGTGTAACATTGCTCAGTGTTTCTGCAGGTTTCATTCTGAGAGTTCGGTTTTCCCTGGAACATGGTCCCACACCTTTCTTAGAAGCCACGTTATCTTGTAAGGTTTACTTGCATTCTTACATAGCATGTTATGTTAGGGAATAAAGTAGCCTCCCTTAACAACCTAAACTTGAAATCAGCAAGGTTTAAAACAGGAAAAAGGAGCTCCGTGGAGAGAAGAGGGGCTGGATCAGTGTTCCTGAATTCCGACTTATCTTTGGGGATCTCTTTTTCTGTGTACCAGTCACACATCCATGATGATTTGGGGAGTGAACTCTTTTCCATCTCTGACCCAAGCACATAGCTAACCTGCTCTCTTGATTTTCCTAGAGATGGTACCAACTCTGAAAAGATTTTTACTGAACAATTTAAGCAAAAAAACAAAAAAAAAAGGAGAAATATTCAGGATATACAAAATATAAAACAGTCTAACATACACATTTCAGCCTTTTGATCCTACCAACGCCGGCTGTCCGGAGCTAGTTCCATACCCTTACGTGTGCAGGGCAGCACAGC
The DNA here is from genome assembly GCA_963574885.1 of Lepilemur ruficaudatus. Lineage (NCBI taxonomy): Eukaryota > Metazoa > Chordata > Mammalia > Primates > Lepilemuridae > Lepilemur > Lepilemur ruficaudatus. The sequence goes on from CAUYRT010019156.1 coordinate 10,085, forward strand.
TTGGCCGACACTTGACTGGAATTCAGGATTCTACTTCTGGCCTTGCCTCTCTGCAGATGATCCCCTCTTAACCCTCATTCCACTGAAGCTGCCAACTGGGCATCTTGGCACCTTCGTACTTCAAACCAGGGCAACAGTACACCTTTTACACTTCACCTGTGCCTCTCTCTGTTGTTGATAAATTATCTCATGGGCACCTCAAGCTGACCCTCTCCAACTGTTTCCCCAAACCTGCCTTTTCTGTAATTTTTACTGGATGAGGGGCAGCCCCTTCAATCCTAGATTCCTCCCACTTTCTCATTCCCATACCCAAAAAACCTTACTGATAATGCCCCTAAGTCTTCTCTATCTACCCTCACCTCTCCTGCCCTACTCTCATGACCTATTATCAGAGCTTGGATTAAGTCAAGAGTATCCTAAATTGCCCTTTCTGCATCCCATTTGGCCTTTTTCTATTTAATGAAGGACAATTAATTGAGCAACTATTTATGTGTTAGTTCTTACAATATAGTGGTAAACAAAATGGACATGTTCCTGCCTTCATGGAATTTACTTTAAAGAAGGGAAGACATTTATTTATTTATTAAACCTAACATTCACTGAGCACTTTCTATGTACAAGACTCTGGGCTACAAGCTATATCCGAGGTAGTGAACAAACAGATATGGCCTTGACTTCGTGGTCCTTAGATCCAGTGGGAGAAAATGCATTGAATAAATAAGTACAAAAATAAGTGTATATTATAAATTATAATAGAAGGTAATAGTACTACAATAGTTTATGAGAGGGTACCTATATAACCAGGTAGATTAAAGATTGTTGAATATTCCTTGCTACTCCTTCCATTGAGAGGTAGACTCTAACTCCCTTCCTTAAACCTGGCTAGCATCAGTTTGTTGCCTGACCAGTGAAATAAAGTGAAAGTGATGCTCTGGGACTTATAAGACCAATTCATAAGAAGCATTACAGCTTCTACCCAGGCCTCTTAGAACATTCTTCCTGGGAGTTCTGAGCTAGTAGGTAAGATGTCTGATTATTCTGAGTTTACCATGTGTAGGCATTCTGTTCTATGGTCCCATTAAGCCTGGACTTTCAGTTATTCCCCTTGAGGCACCAGACATATGAGTCAAGCCATCCCAGGCCCTACGGACTAGCTCATCCTTTAGATTAGTACCACTGAATGACCTTAGTTGATGCTACAAGGAGCTGAAGAATCACCCAGCTGAACCTTGCCTGAATCACTTACCCATAAAATTGCATGATGTAGTAAATTGTTGTTTTCAGTCACTAAGTGTGGGGATGGTTTGTTACACAGCAATAAATAACAAGAATGGATAGAATGGGCACAAAATGCACTCTGATTGAGAATGTCAGTTAAGTGGAGACCTAAAGAGTAAATAGTAGTTAAGAGGACAAGGAACAAGTGGGAGTTTCCAGGCCTAGTGGAAGATCTAAGTCCTAAGAGATTAAAGAATTAGACTATCTGAAAGAAAGTTTAAGATGAAGCTGGAGAGGTAGGCACAGGTCAGATCATGGAGTGCCTTGTGGGCTCCAGAGAGTGTTTTAGATTTTTTGCTTAAGAGCAATGGGAAATTATTGAGAAGTTTTAAGAAAAGGAATCTCACACTTTGGTTTGCAATTTTAAAAGATTATTCTAGCTAGTACATGGAGGATGGATTGGGAGGGAGCAAAAGGAAATTAATGAGATTGTTTAGGAGGCTACTGTTATGGTCTAGGGATGGTGACGGTGTCTTGCAGTGAGGGAGGGTGGCAGAGGGGGGAGGATAAAACTGGACAGACTTGAGACATAGTTTAGAGTAAAATCAATAAGACTTAGTATTGGACTGGAGTATGTGTGTGTATAGGGGGGCAAAGGCCAGTGCTGAGGATGATCCATAGGTGTCTGGTAACTGGTCCATGAAGGTGCCATTTACTGAACTGAGGATGCCAATTAAAGGAACAGATTTTGGGAGAATGTCCAATGTTTTTGCAAGTTTGAGATGATTTTAGACATTCAAGTAGAGATTTCTGGTAGTCAATTGCACATACATATATGGAGGGCAGGTAATAGGTCTGGGGTGGTGACGTAATTTGGAGAGTCACTAGTGCATGGATAGTATTCACAGCTACAGGTATAGGTTAGGCCATCTAGGGTGAACATTTAGAGAGAGCAGAGCCCAGAATATATCCCCTGGAGAACTCCAAGTTTTACATATTGGAAGAGGAGGTAGAGGAGCTAGGAAAAGATCTTGAGAAGGAGCACTTAGAGAGATAGAAGGAAAATCACAAGAGTGTTACGTTTTGGAAGCCAAGAGAAGACAAGTGTTTCAGGCAGGAAGAAATGGTGCCATCAGGCATGTGGAATGCTTCTGAGAGTTCTAGTAAGATGAGGACTGAAAACTGAGCATTGAAGTTGGCAACATGAAGGTCATTGATGGCCTTAGCAAGAACAGTTTTGGCAGAAGCCAAATTGGAATGGATTGGAGAGGAAATGAGTGGGATTTATGTAGCATGTGTAGATAACTATGTAGAGCTGAGAGCAGATCTGGAGTCAATGTAGAATTTTTCAAAATAAGAGATTCTAGAACAAGTTTGAATGCGACTGGGAAGAATCCAATAAAGAGGGAGAAAGAAAAAACACTTCCTAAGTCACTCTTTGCAATGCCGCTGGAGTCTTCTTTGTAAAAAGCAATACAAATTTGCAAATATCACTTCCTAGCTTAAAATTCTTTGGAGACTCTTCTTGGCTTTCAAGGTCTGGTTCAAACATCTTACCTTGGCTTTTCATGCCTTTGCGACCCAGTTCTTGCTCATTCTTTGAGTTTCATGTCCTGCCATTCACTCATGAAAATGCTTGAACCAGTACCCAGGTTATTTCGTGACTTGCTACCTTTGCTATTTATTGTGCCTGGAATGTCCTCCCTCATTTCTTCCTCCAGCTTATTTCTATTTGTATCAGTTATTTATTGCTGTGTCACAAATCATCCTGCAACTTAGTGGCTTAAAATAACAAATATTTATTATCTCATTATAGTTTTGAGGGTTAAGAATCTAGGAGCAGTTTTTTAGCTGAGAAGTTCTCAGGGTCTCTTGTGAGACTGCAGTCAGGTTGTCAGCAGAGACTCCAGTCATCTCAAGGCATGGCTGGGCTGGAGAATTGCTTCCAACCTCTCAGTCTCATGGTTGTAGAAAGGGTTTAATTCCTGCTGGCTGTTCACTGGAGGCCTGAGTTTCTTATCATGTGGGCCTCTCCATGGGGCTCTCTCAATGTCCTTACGAGAGTTCTGGGACTCACAAGGCATGTGGCTTCCTGAGAACAAGTGATCCAAGAAAGTGAGGGAGAGTGGCCAAGTGAGAGCCTATGATGGACCTGTATGCTCTTTGTCACACAGCAACCCTGGTACAGTGTAGGAAGAGATGACACAAGCATGTGAATAAGAGGAGGCTGGCTGGATACAACTTGTCTTTTAATTCATTTCAAGATACCCCCTTGTTAGTGAAAATTTTCTGATACTCTCAGTTTGATTGGATGCCACTTTTTTCTGCGCCTGTAGTCTCTGGAGCATCCTTTCTCTTTTAGGATGAAGCACATAAGGCCATCATTGCTGAAGTACTCGTGTGCCACTTCAGCTAGTTACCACAAATGACTTTGTGCCCCAGGGATAACTCCTCCCTCTCTCCACAGGACATTAATATAACCAAAACTTGATGTTATATGATAACACTAATATTCATTTAGCAAAAATCACACAAAAGTGATGATAAGCTAATATTTATGGAACATTTGCTATACTTTGGTTACTATATCAAGGACTAAACATAAAATGTCATTAAATATTCATGATAGCACTAGAAAGCTGGAACTGCTTTAACTTTATTTTTACTAATGAGGAAACTAAGGCACAAAGAGGCAAAGGTATTTACATATTTATGTATGACTTCATTGTTGGTAAGTTGCAGAGCTGGGATTTGCACCTAGGAAGCTTAACTTTCCACCATGCCCTTAGGCAATATGTTGTACTGTCCTGTGGACATTAGCCCATCCTACTCCAGATAGAATTTAAGAAGATTTTTTTTGGGCAGATTGGTTTTCCCTGAAACACAGTTCCAACAAGGTTCAGACAAGCAATATATGTGGGCAAAGGTCAGAAAACGGAATGAAGGAATCATGTTTGGACAAATCGGTATGTGGAACTTGTCTTGACCTTTCACATCTCTTTACAGGATTTACTTTAGCATTTTCTGAAGTGGCCCCAAATTCCCAGCCTTGCCTGTGCTTTTGCTAAATGCAAAACCCCACAAAAGACCCCAGCCCCTCCTTCTTTGAGTTTCCATTGATTTTCTCCTTCACTGAGTGCTGGCTCCTTCTTCCTTTGACCACATTTCTGTCTCTTCCTGCAGATTCTCACTGCCTCTTTTTCATGAACAGAAGGCAAAGATAAAATCAAGTGCAAGTTCCCAGTCGGAGCAGGGAAAACACGGCTGCTGTCTGCTACAGGAATGATGTCAAATACACATCCTATAAAAGTGAAGTCTGAGACAGCACCATCCTGTCAGGATCCCTGAGGCACTTACAACTACATTACCAGGGCTTTTAGGAGGTAGGCCCCTTATGGGAGCCAGTCAGTCATGGGCATTTATTGAACATTCACGGGGATGGGTGCAGACTTTGAAGAGGCCTACTTGTCGAGACCTTGTTTCTAGTTCCTACAGCACCTCAAGCTGCTGTACTTTTATTCATATTGTATCTTCTACCTAGAACATTCCTCCCTACCCTCACCTTTTTAGAATCTGTATTTATTAGCCCTTTTTGTGTGTGTGCGGAGCACCTCGCAGCCACCATCTACAATCTGTGGAAAGGCTTTTTAACAATGACGATATCATACTTGTATTTTGAAATGTTAGCTCAGGCTGCTAAATGGAGACTATTGCAAATGTGTCAACTTCTTGCCATCCCCACTGCCACCACCTGATGTTGCCTGGACTGCTATCATAGCCTCCCAACCAGTCTCTCCACGCATGCTCTCCTCATGGTGGAAAGAGTGATCATCTCAAAACTTAACCAGATTATAGCACTTCAGAGGCTTCTCAGTATACTCAGAATTAAATCCCAACTTTTTTCTATGGTTTACAAGGCTCTATATCATCTAGCTCATTCCTCCTTGCCAACCTCATTATTTTAGTTACTGAAGCTGTGTAACAAATGACCCCCAAAATGTAGTGGCTTAAAGCAATAATTATTTTGTTGCAATTTGGGCAGAGTTCAAATTGCTCATTTCTGCTCCTTTTGGCATCAGCTGGGGCAACTTGAAGCCTAGGACTAGACTCACTTGAAGTTTTACCCAGTCTCATGTCTTAGTGGTTAATGATGACTAACAGCTAAGACCTTAGCTAGTGCTATTGTCCTGAACACCTACACATGGCCTCTGCATGTTGCCTGAGCTTTCTTACAACGTGGTGGCTGGGTTCCAAAAGCAAATGTCCTGAGAGAGAGCCGGGTAGAAGTTATATTACCTGTTCTAACCTAGCCTTTGAAATAAGGCATTGTCACTTCCACTATATTCTATTAGGCAATGGCAAAGGCTTGCCCAGGTTCAAGTTGGGGAAGATAGACTCCACCTCTTGATGGGGTGTGGCAAGGTTCTGGAAGAGCACGTGGGACTAAAATATTGCTGTGGTCACTTTTGGAAAACCCAATCTACCTCAATCATCTTTAAAAATTTTGCACCCAGTTCACTAAGCTCCATATACAATGTTCTTTGAGCATGTTAAATATTTTTTGAAGGCATGCCTAGTCTCTATAACAATCCTGCAAGTTAGCTATCATTATCCCTATTTTAGAGAGATTGTAAGTGGCAGAATTAGGATTTGAAAGAGTATAATTTTCTTCCAAACACTGTTCCCAGCCATGCAAGTTCAAATACTTGAACTAGCTTTCCCTTCTCCTACCAATATCTTGAACAGACTCTATAACTTCACAGCCAACGCTGTTTAGTAAAGCAGTCTATTTCAGCATGTACAACTCCATCCTATTTGTGTTTAAAACTCCAGTCTCATATCCACTACTAAGATCCCTTCTTCTCTCCCTTCATCTCAGCTTGCCTGAAACCGGGGTGAGGGATACCCATTAGAGAGGGCGTGGCTGCTCACTCATCCCCACTCCCTGCCTTTTCGGGTTCCAGTTGCTATGTGTTTGATGCAGGGAGGAGGGCAGGGGACAGTGCTGGGTGGTCTTTCTTTGCTGGCTGCCATCGGGGGTGAGAGTTGTCCCTGGTCTTCCTCTGCTCCATCTGCTTTGGTAGCCTCTGTTAACATGGTGATCTACGTTGACGGTGAGCAGGTTTTCCTGAGATGCTGTAGACCGCTCCACCGATGAAGATCTCTCAGAGAAGGGAGTTGTGTCTTCTTTTCATCATCCCAAGTAGTCTACACCCCAGTTCCCTCCCAGTGGGTTTTGGCCTTGGCCAGCTGGCAGCTGACCACGAAGCCTCATGACTTCTGTCTCTTCCTCTAACCTCTGTGACATTCATGTGAACTCACAGAAACTTCTGTGGCTGCTTCCGTGTCCTGCAGTGGCCTGGGGAAACGGGGATGGGATGGACATTGCTACCACCTTATTTCTAGGCACACCTCACCAGTTCCCTACGTGCCTCCTGAGAACTCTCCAGGTAAGAAGGTCCCAGTCACTGTGTTCACTTCCTGGGGAGAGTGCCAATGCCACCCAGGAGCTCCCTCCCCATACCCTGGCCTGCTGGGGTGCTAGGCCAGGTGTGTGGGTTTCTGCATACAGTGGTGGCCAGTCATGGAGTGAGATGTGGACCTTCTGCCCCACTTAGGGCACTCTGGTCTCTATGAGGGTTTTCAGGAGTTGTCCTCACTTGACTTGGGGTATAAGGAGCATGGATTCAGTTCCTTGTAGTGATCCTGAGGAATTTCCTGCTCTCTTTAGAATTTTGAGAGGGGATGAAGTTCTTATTGTCTTTCTTTTTCACTTTGATTCTAATCCTCAGTTCCGGAGCAACAAGAAATTTCCCTCCTGGCCCCCAGATACAGTCATAAAATGGCTGTGACAGTTCCTGGCCTCTCACATTCACACTCTACCCTGCACGGAATAGGAAGCCTCTTCCTCCAACCGCTGAAGCCAAGCGGGTTTCACTCTGATTGGACAATCTTAAGTCATATGCCCACCTGGAGTCAATCGGTGGGCCAGAGAAATGTCGCACAGAGTGGTGTAGGCCTATGGGGCTCACCCCTGGAACTGGAGGTTGGCTCAGTCCCACCCGAAGTGCTGGGCTGTTAGTTCCTGAAGGCGGCATGAAACGAATGTGAAAGAGGCATTTGCAGGTTCTCCTTCTTGTGCTTCTGGAGCATCCTAGGTGAGTCTTAGCACAGTATCTAAAACATTTATTGAAATGTTTCCCTTCTGGTCTGTCTTTCCTATAAGACCATAAGCTCATTGAGGGCAGGGGCCAGGGATGTTTGGTTCACCACTGTGTATGTACCTGTGCTAACTTTATGTCTGGCACATAGCAGATGTTTTAGTAGATGTTTGTTAAGCTGAATTCAAATAAAAGGGAACAGAACGTGGATGACCAAACATTTTTGATCTCCCTATCTCAAAGTTTAATTGGCTCCATTTACATGTAGAGGCAGTGCCCACTTCTCAACCTGCTACATTTTCTTTGTTCTTTATGTGATATTTCCTAATGGGCCCCTAGGCTTTACTCTTGCCTTCCTGGTCCCTTCATTCTACAGTCTTTAGCTCCTGGGATGATTTCTGCCCATGCTACCCACATTTGGCAGAGCCCTGCTTGGTCCACCTTAGGATGATCAACTCTGTGTCATCTGTTTCCAAGAATGTACTGCATTTTAATTGCATCTTAAAAGCGGAGGCATCCTGTACTTAGTTACCTTTGGGGGATTTGGTGTGGAGTATTACTGATTTATTTATAATTCACACCCCACTCACTTTTGGGAAAAAAAAATGCCTTGAAGCTGCTGATGAACAGTGAAAAAGTGTTCTAGAAAAGAAAGAGTTCTGGTTCTGGATTTTAATTCTGGTTGTTTCTAATGTACTGTGTGACCGCAGGCAACTCAAATGACCTTTGAGGGCCTTGATTTTCCTCATCTATAAAATGGAGGAGGCGGCGGGAGATGGGTGAGTGGACAGGTATTGACAAAGTGGTGCCCAAAGTTCCTTCTTGCTCCACAGTCTATGATGCTGAGTATGGATGTGTCAGAAACCTTGTTTAATATGCATGATTACAAGACAGAAAGCTACAGCAATGGCCTGCAGAAACCTAGCAGGAGAGCTCACTTATGAAAAGTAGTCTTTTAGCTATTCTGCACCGTGGCGTGTTTGTATTGATTGACAGGACCCTTCAGGAACCTACCTAAATGCTGGCATTAATAGTATTGCTAGCACATGTCAGACCTGGGACCCCTTGAATATGATCCAACTTTATTATTTTCCCCTCTGCTTTTGTTTTTAATAATGATGACACACCCCAGATAGATAAAGACATTTTAATAACTCTCTTTAGCAAAAATATGTTCTGGCACCTGCTTCCTTGCTGATAGCCAAGAGCATCCATACCATTTTCAGAGATCATGCAGAGAAAAAGCCGACTTAGCTCCCAAAGCAAAGTTATGACTATAATTTTCTTCAATTGCAGTCTAGTCTCATTTGATTTGTGCTCAAGGGTACTTGAATTGGATTGATTTCCACCAGTTGGAATATCTTGCTACAGCTGGAAGCTTGAAATGGAACTCACTCCACTGATTCTGTTAGAAACCAAATGTATTTGGTACCTAGAGTGGCCAAGGAAACGGTTTCCGGATTTGAGGCGAGTCAGGGGACAGGGTGGATAGACATCCGCTTGAAATTGTATGGCATGCTACCCTGAGGACAAGAAATCTCTAGATATATTCACAGCTTTTCCTCTTTGACAGTCATTTCCGGGGATCACATATGTAAGTTTCTTATTTCTTCCGACTAGAAACCAGCAATGACCATTATGATGAGAAAAAAGCTGACATGAGCATTTGTTTGTAAGAAATCCCTATAATTAAGTGTGTTAATTAGTCAGCATTCTGCCTCATTTCTATTTTTAGCCAAAGACCAGCATCGCCACAAACATCGTTTCCACAAATTTCTGTGTGCTTTTTCTTGCCAAAAGTTTGCAAGGCCCATTTCAATCCACGATTAAACCAAAAGGAATCTTCCACACTGCTCCCAAGCCCCTTGCATCTCTGGCAAGCACAGAAGGTCATATATCAAATGCAGACGGTCCCTTCACACCAAGCTGCTGGCATCGTGCAGCAGGGGCGTGGCAGACCAATAGAGCTGCTCCCCACCAGCATCTGCTGGATGCTCCTTTTTTTTTCTTTCTTATTTTATAATAGAGAAAACAGATGCCAAAATGGATTTGTATTTATGAATCTTTTGTCAGTTGTCAGGATTATTTTCCTGTTCATTTAAAGTTGTATAAATTCATCCGGAACATTAAGTTCTTAAATGTGGTTTTATTCCCCTGAATCCACAGTAAAGGATTTACAAAAGGGGAAAAAGAAAAAGAATTATGGTACATAATGGAAAATGACTGATGAAAACATAGAGCCATGCAGGATATATATATATATATTTTAAGAAAAGCTTCCAAAGAAGAATCCATCACGGCAGTGCTGTAAAGTGTATACTCTATCACGGAAGTTCCAGACTGTAAAATCAAGTCGCCTGTATTTTTCTCCTTTAAAAAATATTCTGTTCAGGATATAAAACCACAAGCATTTTTCTTAGTAGTGCTAAGCTTATGAGAAAACTAACAAACAATAAAAAAATAAAAAGCCCAACTGATTGCCGGTGGCAGTGAGGGGTGTAGAGAAAGGTAGGTGGAGAGAGCAATTATTTTTTCAAATTCATGTTAGGATAATCTGGGTTTTTGTACATGGGTGGAGAAGAGGACTAGGAGAGATGGCAGAAATAGAGTATTAGTCAGTATAGGCTGGGTTATACTGTGGTAACAAAGGATCCATCATCTCACTGGCTTACCACAATGAAGATGTCTTTCTTGTTTGTACTCCGTGACCATTGTAGGTCGGCCATGGCTCTGTGCCGTGTCATCCTTGCCGCAGGACTCAGGCTGATGGAGTAGCTTCTCTCTGGAACATTGCTGCTTGTTGAGGAAGAGGAAAAAAGGAACACGGCAAACCACACGCTGGCTCTTAAAGCTTCTGTCCAGAAGTAACACCTTCGACTTTGGCTCACATTTCACCGGCCAAAGCAAATCACCCAGCCATGTCAGAGACAGTAAGATACAATGTCCTCCAGCAGGGAGGGTCCCATATAAAGGGGACAATCGTATGGTCCATGAGTGACTATAAGAATGGCTTCCCAGAACTCATATTATAGGACGTGTAATTGATTGAGGCTCTAGCTGCTGCACTTGGAAATCTGGCCCTATGTTTGTGCCAAGGCCCTACTTTCTTTGGACTGCTGTCCACCAATGACCATGGGTGGTGGGGACACTAAGGCAGATCTATTCTTGAAAGAAGAGGACTTCCTTGTTACCCACTTTGTTAGCCAGCTTTGGTTCAAGGACTCCCCAACAGCTCTACCAAAGCTTCCTTTGACTGCATAGTGATCTCAGCTACTTCCACTCAATTTTCTCTCCCTCTCTCCTTCACTCGGGGTCACATCTGCATCATGAGCTGACAGCTCTCCAGTATCCTCTAGTTGCCTCCCTATTTCCCTTCACAAAGACATTTTGCCAAATCAAATCTGTGTATGTTTAATCTCTTCTTGGCAGGGTCCACCATAGAACACTTTACGGGAAGAAGAAACTTATGAAGAAGAAGAAACAAAACTGAGAGGCTTATGAGTCTCTGGAGTTGTTTGAATCACTTGTACTTATAAATAAATGCAGTGTCTGGAACAATATGCGTATCTTGTAAAGGGGGATATGCCGTACATACTACCAGGATACGTCTAGATAGAGATGTAGGTATTCGGATTCTGTATTGAATAAGTTGGTGAGAGTGCTTCTCCTTCTCAAAGCCTTTCTGAGGAAGATGGGTCCACTCAAGGCCTCCTGCTAGAGAAGCAGCTCCTAGCAGCCATGTTTTATTCCCACCTCTGCCTAGAGTGTTTGGACCAGAGATCTGGATGCAAGGGCAGTCAAAAATAGGTGGTCGATAGCCTGTGTAGTGATGTTGTGTGAAACCTGTGTCTATGCCCAAGCAATGGTGATTAAGGGGGAATATGTCAAATTCTCTTGGGATTTGAACTGAGACTTGTCTTAGCTCAGGTTCCCCCAGGTAAGACAGGAACTTGGGATGTAGGTAGTTTACTCGGGAGATGATTTCAGGAAACACAAGTGGGTAGGAGGAAAAGTCAGACACGGAGGAGAGAAAACTAATAGTCAATGAGTAGGTAACTAGAGCTCAACCCTACTAGGGATTCTTTGAGAAACTAAGTGGGACTCGTGCCAAAATTGTCCTCCTGGAAGACAGGGAAGCTGGAGAATTCACTCACGGAGTTCTGTGCCTCATGGGTTGAGGGTCGCCACTTCTGGAGCATTAACTCTTTCACTCTTCTGGGTTGTACCTGCCATAGCTGAGCAAACTCCCTAAGGGCCCTCAGGCGGAGAAGGGGAAAGGCACTTGCACTGGGAAGCTCAGCCTGCTGGGAACTGTCTCCTGCAGCTGCGGGCGGACCCAGGGGCAGGCAGAAAGGCTAGGGGAAGGGCCTTGACAGCAGCTGGGAAGACTTATAAGGAGAGGAACAGGGCAGGAACTGAAAAGACACGAAAGAACATGAAGCATAAAGTGTCATAAGTGAGCAGAAAATATCAAGACGCTGACATTACGAGCAAGAAGAATCCGTGAGGTAGAAGAAGACAAAGTAGAGAAAAACGTAGCTGCTGACTGGCTGGCGAGGTCATTGGTTGATGGCAGAAGGCTGTTCAACCAGAGATGGGGGGGCCTGAGTCTGCTCAGGGAAACTGACCCAATTGTCCTCTTCATCTTGTACCTTGTAAGGCAATGTCAAGACTTTTCAGCAGATGAGATTTCTTTGTGACCCTTGCATTGCTCTGATTCAGGAGTAAGTCTCTAGTTTCAGGCATAGGACAGAAACTAGAAGTAGACTTCCCCACAAAATGAATGGATATTTATGCAGATTCTCAGGATATGGGTGACTACATAAGCAAGATGCCTTCTGATTCCCAATGGGGAAGAAAAGGGAAGAGACAGTTTCAAAAAGGCGAGTGCAAGGATTTCGGTTTCTCTCATGCCAGGTTTAGTGCTGGGCTGTGAGACTCACTGATGCTCAAGGTGAAGTTCTTTCATAGCCTGGGGGACTGCCTGGACTAATGACAGAGAAGCAGGTTTTCTTTAGCAGGTTTCAGCTGGTGCAACGGCAACCCATAGCCCTGGAGTGTGTCCCTTTGCTCAGCCTGCCTGGTCCTCACTATCTCTGGGATCAGGGTGGGGTAGGTCTCACTTTTTTTTTTATTTCAGCATATTATGGGGGTATAAATGTTAAGGTTACATATATTGCCCTTGCCCCGCCCCCCTCTCCCCCAGTCAGAGCTTCAAGCCTGACCATCCCCCAGACGGTGTGCATCACACTCATTATGTACGTATATACCCATCTCCTCCTCCCCCCTCCCATCTGCTGCACACCTGATAAATGTTGTTCCTATGTGTCCACTTAGGTGTTGATCAGTTAATACCAATTTGCTGGTGAGTACATGTGGTGCCTGTCTAGTATGATACTTTTAACATATAGAAGGTGATAAGAAACCTATTTGTGGTCAAGCATGGTGGCATGCACCTGTAGTCCCAGCTGCTTGAGAGGATGAGGCAGGAGGATCACTTGAGCCCAAGAGTTTGAGCTTGCAGTGAGCTATGATGATGCCATCGCACTCTAGCCTGGGCAACAGAGCAAGGCCCAGTCTCCAAACAAACAAACAAACAAACGAAACCTATTTGTATAAAATGACTAAGAAATGAATAGCAAATTAGGCAGAGGGAGAAGGAGCAGAAGGTGGAAAGTATTATTGACTAAAAGGACATATGAGGGTACATTTGAACATATTTCTTGCTGTACAAAAAGACTTACTGAACTGATTTCCTGTTGTGAATCTTGTAAGTGCTGCTGAAGAGGTTCTAGCTGAGCCTTCCCTGACTCCACACTCTCCTCCAATTCTGCTGTTTCTTGCTGTAGGCGGCTCAGCTCTTCCCTGGCTTTAGCCAGTTCTTCTTCGTAAGTGGAGATCTGTGATTCTTGACTGGTTAATTCAGCTTTCAGAGAAGAGATCTGTAACATGGAGGTGAAGGAGGAGAAAGGGGGATTAAAAGAAGAGGTCATTGGGAATGATACTAAGAGCAGAAAAAAAAAGAAGAGGTCATTAAAATGTTCCACATGCAATACACTTATTTGTTTAGTTTATATTTTGATGTTTTTAGATGTATGTTTTTGGTAGAGAACGGTAATTAGGGGAGGGATACAGGAGAGTTGACAGCACAGATGCCATATTTCCAACCAAAATTGGGAAGAATAGTACATGAAGCCCTTCTATTTCCACTAACGAAGGCCTGTAATTTCTGGATGAAACTTGTTCCATCACCCTCATGTGACCAACTGCTGACTAGTTTGCCACTTAACAACAACAATAAAAAAAGTAGAGAATGTTTTCATCTTAAGCCAAGAAAAGTAACTAAGGTATGGATGCAGGCAGCAGTAAACAGCCAGACATTACCAGCTGGGCCTCCTCAGCACATTTCTTTCTGACTTCCTTGAGTTGTTCCTCCAGCTGGGCTTTCTGCTCATCTAGTTCATCAAGGAGTTCCTGTACTTGTTCTTTCTGGGCCTGTAGTTTTTGCAGATTAGTATTCTCCCTTTGAACTTCATCTTGAAGATCCTGAAATACAACAAAATTAACATATTTATTCTCATTGGGAGCAGAGGAAGTTTAAGTTAATAATTTAAAGTCTATCTTAAGAGAAATAAAATCTTCTCTTATTGAATATATTGTGTGGATGCATTAAAGTACTAAAAGCTCCAAATATTAGCACAATCTTTACTTGAGGACCTAGACCTTCCCTAGACTCTAGATTTATATATTCAGTTTGCTTACTGAAATCTGTCCTTGGATGTCTGATGGGCTTCTCTAACATGTTAAAAACAGAATTCCAGGCATTTCCTCATAAATCTGCTTTAACCTCAATCTTCCCTCTCTCAGTTTCTCTGTTCAAAAGAATGGCCTCTTCTTGAAATCTTCTCTTTCTCCCACATCTTATCTGTAATCTGTCAGCAAATCCTGCTGCTTCTTACTTCAAAATATATTCAGAAACTGACCACTTGTTTTTTAACCCTAGTCCAAGTCACTCTTATCTCTCTCCTGGATTGCTGCCTTCAAACTGGTATCCCTGCTTCCATTCATGCTATTTTTCAGTTTATTTTCAGCATAGCAACTACTTTTAAAAGCCTATGTCAGATCATGTCACTCCTCTACACAAAACCCTGCACAGTAGCTGGTATGATGGTATGTGCCTACAGTCCCAGCTACTTGGGAGCCTGAGGCAAGAGCATTGCTTGAGCCCAGCAGTTTGATGCTGCAGTGCACAAGGATCGTGCCTGTGAAGAGCCGCTGCACTCCAGCCTGGGTAACACAGTGAGACTTCATCTCTAAAAAATAAAATAAATTTCTGGCCGGGCGTGGTGGCTCACGCCTGTAATCCTAGCACTCTGGGAGGCCAAGGCGGGAGGATTGCTCAAGGTCAGGAGTTCGAAACCAGCCTGAGCAAGAGCGAGACCTTGTCTCTACTAAAAATAGAAAGAAATTATTTGGCCAACTAAAAATATATAGAAAAAATTAGCCGGGCATGGTGGCGCATGCCTGTAGTCCTAGCTACTCAGGAGGCTGAGGCAGGAGGATCGCTTGAGCCCAAGAGTTTGAGGTTGCTGTGAGCTAGGCTGATGCCACGGCACTCTAGTGGGGGCAATAAAGTGAGACTCTGTCTCAAAAAAAAACCCCAAAGTTCTGACTGGGCTCGGTGGCTCATACCTGTAATCCCAGCACTTTGGGAGGCCTAGGCAGGAGGATTGCTTGAGCCTTGGAGTTCAAGACCAGCCTGGGCAATATAGTGAGATCCTGTCTCTAGAAAAAAAAAATTAGCCAGATGTGGTAGCCCACAGCTGTGGTCCCCTCCTGTACTCAGGAAACTGAAGTCAAAGGATCGCTTGAGTCCACTGCACTCTAGCCAGGGCAACAGAATGAGATCCTGTTTCCAAAACAAACACAAAAACAAAAACAAAAAAATCCCCTAGAACCACAATCAAAGTCTGTATAATGGTCCCACATGATCCCATCTCCCAACTTCATTTCCTACAGCCCTCTTCCTTGCTCAGGCTATTTCACCCATACTGGCCTCACTGCTATTCCTCAAATATGCCAGGTATGTGCCCCCTTAGGATCTCTCACTGATTACCCTCTCTTTCTAGAAAGTTCTTCCCCTAAGTATCCACATGGGGAATCTTCATCAACCCTTCATCGCTCTCAAGTCTTTGCTCAACTGTTACCTTCTCAGTGAGGTGTTCCTCACCACTACCACCATCACCCTCCCCATATCACTCCTAATTCTGCCTCAATATGGCATATAATTTTCTTTATTTTTTGGAATAGCTTTATTGAGATAATTTCAACATATCATACAATTAACCCATTTAAAGTGTACAAGTCAATGGTTTCTGGTATATTCAGAAATTTGTACAATCATCACAAGCCATTTTAGAATATTTCATCAACCCAAAAAGAAACCCTATAACCATTAGCAAGTTACTCCCCACTTCCCTGCTGGACCTCCCCTCTATTCCACCTGAGGAAATCACCAATCTATTTTTTATCTCTATGTATTTGTCTATTCTGGACATTTCACATAAATGGAATCCCACAACATGTGGTTTTTTTGGTGACTGGCTTCTTTCACTTAGCATAATGTTCTCAGTGTTGGCATGCTGGCATATAATTATTTTAAACAGCTTAACTGAGGTATAGTTTACATGCCATAAAACTTGCCCACAGTAAGGATACACTTCAATTAGTAAATTTATATACTTTTGCAACCATCATCACAATTCAGTTTTAGAACACTTCTATTACCCAAAAAATTCCCTCATACTCTTTCTGCACTCAATCCCCACTCCCATCTCAAGGCCCAGGCAACCAACAATCTGCTTTCTGTTGGTATAGTTTTGCCTGTTGTAGAAATTTCACATAAATGGAATCACATAATATGCAGTCTATTGTTATCTGCTTCTTACACCTAGTGTAACTTTTTTTTTTTATTCCTGAGACAAGATGTCACTCTGTCACCTAGGCTGGAATGCAGTGGCATGATCATACCTCACTGAGACATTGAATTGCTGGGCTCAAGTGATCCTCCTGCTTCAGCCTCCTGTGTAGCTGGGACCATGCTCAGCTAATGTTTTTTTTTTTTTTTTGTAGTGGCTGGGTCTTGCTATGTTGCCCAGGTTGGTCTTGAACTCCTGGGCTCAAGAGATCCTCCCTCTTCAGCCTCCCAAAATGCTGGGGTTAGAGGGATTACAGACTGGGATTACCATGTCTGGCCTAGTATAACATTTTAAAGAATCATCTGTGTTCTTGCTCGTATAAGTAGCTTATTCCTTTTGCTCCTTTTTATTGCTGAGTAGTATTCCATTATAGGGATAGACTAGTTGATGGACATTTAGATTGTTCCCAGTTTTGGGCTATAAAGTTTTTATAAATAATAGAGTATATAATTTATTTATCTTGTTTATGGTCCATCTCCTTCCTCTAGATAGTAGGTCCAGGTATATTTGTAAGTTTTATTCACTGTTGTATTCCCAGTTCCTAGTATGTAGAAAGTACTCTAGAAATATTTAGTAAATAATGAATGACATCATAAAGATGTCAATTCTATCCTAATTAATCTGAGTTTGTCAAGCTGATTTTAAAATATATTTGGAAGAGCAGTGAAAAAAAGAACATTATAAAATGTGCAACTTATAATTTCTAGTGTAAATTTAAAATTTACATTACACAATATAATAGGACTTACCCTAATAGGTATCATGTATTACTGGAAAGCTAAAATAATTAAGACAGTTTGGCATTGATACATGGCTATACAAAGAGACTGAAGGAACAGAAAAGAAAATTTAGATACAGATCTAGGCACGTACAGAAAAAATGATTCAAAGATATAACATGAAAATTGCCTTGAGGAAAAGAGAACAATTCAGTAAATGATGCTGAGGATACTCATATACAAAAACATTTCTCTAAATGACACCAAACAGAAAAATTAACTCCAGGTATATTAGGGACCTGAATGTGAAAAACAAAACTTTACAATGTATAGAAGAAAATGTAGATCTCAGTGTAGAAAAGAATTTCTTGAAACAAAAAAAGACGAACCATTTGAAAATGCTGTATTTATTCATTCACCTTGTACCAGACCTCATGCTTAATGATGAGAGCTATAGAAGATTTTAAAAAAACACAAAGGAGATCTTGAGGGATAGATGAAAGCAGTGCCATCATCATTACTGCCGTGAAACGTAGCAACCAAGATGTATCCTTTGATGACTAGGGTTCCTCATCTGAACCACAGAAAATCATTTGAGTGGCTATTTTCCCAATTCTCCCAAGAATGGTACACTACTAATACCCCAGCAGATGCACAGGAGACGGTTTACATATAAAGGATTTAGGGAATTAGGGTTTAGTTTACTCCAGGAACCACAGACGAGAAAGCAGAAGGGACTGGTAACTCTTAAGTTATGTGTCAGCAGGAGGTAGGCAGAGATCTCAAAGAAAGTAAAGTAAAACCATGAACACACATTTCTAGAAATAGTAATAATATCTATTCAAAGGTCCCAATAATCTTTCATCAGATAAAGAATCTAAGAGAAGAAAAGCTTACCAGAAGAAAGTCTCTGAATTATTGCATGGGTTACGAAAGACAGGACCATCACCATAGTAGCAAACACTTTAAATGGTGCTTACAATGTGCTAGGTACTGTTGTAGGCTCTTTACATATATTAACTTATTTATTATACAATCCAAATTACAAATCTATGAGGTAGGTGCTACTATTATTCACATTTTACAGATGAGAGAACTGAAGCAAACACATACACAGGTAACTTGACCAAAGTTACAGTAAGCTACAGATCCAAACTACGTTTTGACTCTAGAGGCTCAGCTCTTAACCACTATGCTATATACTTTCTGAAGACTAAATGTCTGTCTCACACATAATGTATGATACTATTTTTCAAATATATGTAGATGGTTCTGTGATTAAAAAGAACACTGAACAAAGCTTTTATTTTATTTATTTGCTGTAGTACAGCATGATATTCAATGAACAATGCTTTTAATAGTTGCCTTTTATCTTACATTTTCTCAATTGATTAGTCTAATAATACTATCATGCTGCTTTAAGAAATTCCTTTAAAAATGCCAACACAATAGATGATTTTCAGACTCCCCCAGTGCTAACATCCTGTGAGTCTATGTGATCATAGTTTCAAAATAGTGAGCTCTTTTAGTGCTTTTTCATTTTTTCTTCTTCTTCTTACACAGCTTCCTCTCCCTACAATAAAATGTTAGCTGTACTTTCTAGATGGTGGTCTGTGGGCATTCACTGTAAAATTCCTTAAACTTTCAGAATGTTTCAAATTTTTCATAATTAAATGGGGTAGGGGGGTGAGGTCTTCTGAGACTGGCAAGTGACCAAGAATAACCTTTCCGGTTAAGGGCAGAGGGCAAGGCTGAGCTGGCATGCCTCTTTCCACCCAACTCTTAGGTTGGCCGCAAGGGAAGAAGCAAAGTACCCAGGAGAGTGGTCATACTTGCAAGGCACTGCCCTGCCCAGCATCAGGCCCCAGAACACATACAAAACTGGTGCAAACGTGACAGACCGTCTTTGCCCCCGGCCTGCCATCCTCCTCACTCTGGGACACAGGTTCTCAGCCCCAGATACTCCTGGAAATTATCTGGGGAGCTTATTAAATACAGATTCCTGGGCCACATGTCAAAACTGCTGAATCAGAACCCCAGAAGAGGGCCCCAGGTGGTTCTGATGCAAAGGCTCCTAAGCCCACACTTAGGGAAACTTATAGCTCCTCACTCCATCCTACCTGACATCTGTGGAGAAGCCCCTGGGAACCCAACTACACCAAGGTCCTCAACAGTGTGAGGCCTTGTACTGTATCATTAATTGACCAGCATGCCTAAATATTTTTGTGCCTAAATCTTTACCTTTGCATATACGGTTAACTGCACATGGCATTGGCTCTCAATAAACCTATAGCGAATGTACAAAATGACTTCAATTTTTGGCTTACCCAGTCTAATAACTTCAGGTTCATCTTTGACTTTTTCCATTTCATACATGTCCTATAGATTCTACCTTAAAAACTCTCTTTAAGCTGTATACAAAGTTATTCCAGTTTTCATTGTCCTTCCCTTCATTTATAACTTGTTTTTCTCCCTTCATTTCTTCCTACTTCAAATGTCCAACTTTCCTAAAAAAATAACTCATTGCAAAGATTTCTTTAATCACTATTATTTTTTAAAATATTTGATGTTCCCTTTTTTCTGTAGGATAAAATAAAAACTTGCTGCCAGACACATTAGAACCTTCAAATCTGGGCCCTAAATAATCCTTATTCTGCTACTCTCTTCTTTTCCTCATATTTACCTGTGACCCAGCCTCAGAAGAACCTCTTCTTTTCCCAATAGACAATACACTTCAATGTTCCTGTACCTTTCCCTAAGCCATTTCCTCTGTCTTAAATGTCCTTCCATACCATAGGTATCTGGAAACCCAATATTCATTCTTTAAGGCCCAGCCAGATTTTATCTCATCTGACTCATCTTGGGCTTCCTTTATCTGCGTTGTTATAGCAGTTTGGTTCTAACTTCAATTGTCACACTTACTACACTATATCATAGTTACCTCTAAATTATAAACTGCTGAAGGTAGAGCCCATGTGTCATCATTGTTTGATTGTCCAAAATTTAGTAAAATGGCCTAGCACATTCCAGGGGATTAATTAAACAATGATTGCAACCATCTCAGGATTTTAGTATGTGGGAGAAACTAATGAGAAACATGCCTGAGACTGACAGAAAGGACAGACTTATATTCTTTTAACATACTGTGAATTCTTTTAACATAACTCTATAGCTAAATATTAATACTAGCCTCAAACTGACCTATGATAAATGTTTTTTTAAAAAGATTTATTCAAAATTTTTATAGTCTATAGACCAAAGCTGATCTGACATTTAACATTTTCATTATTTGAAAATAATCTTTACTGCTTTAGCATGTCATGGTGGCATATATCTTTCTTGTATTTTTAAGGTTATATATTCATTCTTTACATTATGTTATGTACTATTCTTACTTTTGAGAAAGCAGAATAACAACTTCACTTTAACATAGTAGCTTGAAAAAACTACAGTGGTTTGAAGAATTCTTATAATTCAGCTACAAAGTATTTTCAAAGAATGCCACCTGTACCTCTAAAGTAATTTTATTAGTTTGGGAAAATAATCCATTGTAAATTCCTTACTTTGTTCATAAAATTATTATATAGGTTATATATAACAGTATGCTGGCACCAAAAGCATTTTCTTAAATCCTAGGAAAAAATGTTTTTTCTTTCCCTTTAATTAAAAACATTTAGGGATGCAAATATGAAAAGTACGTTACCTATCCCCATCAGCAAGTATTCTAGTCTTATTTCTCACCTTCCTCATACCACAAAGAAAAATCTAGGACTTCACATCTCTAATAATATTCAGTCTTTATAGTCAGATATAATTTTGGTATCTTTTATTATAAATCCAATGAAGAAAAATACAATTTATCTTAAAAGGGTCATACAAGGGCCGGGCGCGGTGGCTCACGCCTGTAATCCTAGCACTCTGGGAGGCCGAGGCGGGTGGATTGCTCAAGGTCAGGAGTTCGAGGCCAGCCTGAGCGAGAGCGAGACCCCGTCTCTACTAGTAATAGAAAGAAATTAATTGG
>CAUYRT010019157.1:0-28458 GCA_963574885.1 Lepilemur ruficaudatus
TGCTGTTTCCACTCCATCTGCAGTTACTTCTTCCACTGAAGTCTTTATCCCCTCAGAGTCATCCATGAGGGTTAGAAGCACCTTCTTCCAAATTCCCATTAATTTTAATATTTTGACCTCTTCCCCTGAATCACAAATGTCCTTAATAGCATCTGTAATGGTGAATCCTTTTCAAAAGATCGTCAATTTACTTTGCCCAGGTCCATCAAAGAATCACTGTCGATGGCAGCTATAGCCTTACAAAAATGTATGTCTTAAATCATAAAACTTGAAAGTCAAAATTATTTCTTGATCCATGGACTGCAGAATGGATGTTGTGTTTGCAGGCATGAAAACAGCATTCATCTTTTTCTACATTTCCATCAGAGCTCTTGGATGCCCAGGTGCATTGTCAATGAGCAGTAATATTTTGAAAGGAACATTTTTTTCTAAACTGTAGGTCTCAACAATGGGCTTAAAATATTTCATAAATCATGTTTTAATTAGATGTACTGTCATCCACACTTGATTCTTCCATGTGTAGAGAGCATAGGCAGAGTGGATTTAGCATAATTTTTAAGGGTCCTAAGATTTTCAAAATGGCAAATGAGCATTGGCTCAACTTAAAGTCACCAGCTGTGTTAGCCCCTAACAAGAGAGTCAGCCTGTCTTTTGAAGCTTTGAAACCAGGCATTCACTTCTCTCTAGTTATGAAAGTCCTAGATGGCATCTTCTTCCAATAGAAGAAGGATGTGTTGTCTCTATTGAATATTTGTTGTTTAGTGTAACCACCTTCATCAGTATCTTAGCTAGTAACTCTGGATAACTTGATGCAGCCTCTGTATCAGCACTTGTTGCTTCACCTTGCACTTTTATGTTATAAAAATGGCTTCTTTCTTTAAACCTCATGAAGCAACCTCTGCTAGCTTCCAAATTTTTTTCTGTAGCTTCCTCGCCTCTCTCAGCCTTTATAGAATTGAATGAAGCGTGTTAGGGCCTTGCTCTGGATTAGGCATTGGCTTAAGGGTATGTTTGGCTGGTTTGTTCTTCTGTCTAGACCACTCAAACATTCTCCATATCAGCAATAAGGCTGTTTTGCTTTTTTATCACGTGTGTTCACTGGAGTCGTAGCATTTATAATTTCCTTCAAGAAGTTTTCCTTTGTATTCACAATGTGGCTTGATGTTTGGCACAAGAGGCCTGGCTTTTGGCTTTCCATATGCCTTCCTAACGAAGCTTGATCATTTCTACCTTTTGATTTAAAGTGAGAGTTTTCAACTCTTCCTTTCACTTGAACACTTAGAGGCCATTGTAGGGTTATTAATTGGCCTAATTTCAATACTGTGTCTCAGGAAATAGGGAGGCCTAAGGAAAGGGAGAAAGAGAAACAGCTGGTCGGTAGAGCAGTCAGAACACACATAACATTTATCAGTTAAATTCACCGTCTTATTTGGGTGTGGTTCATGGCATCCTCCAAACAAGTACAAAAATAACATCAACGATCACTGATCTTAGTCTCCCCAACAAAATAATAATGAAAAAGTTTAAAATATCGCAAGAGTTCCTGAAATGTGACACATAGACACAACACGAGCACATGCTGTTGGAATGATGGCTCCAATAGACTTGCTGAATGCAGGGTTGCCACAGACTTCCAATTTGTAAAAAAAAGAAAGGGAGGGAGGGGGAGAGAGAGAAAGAAAGAAAATACAATATCTGAGGGGCACAGCAAAGTGGAGCACCATGTATGCCTGCGTTTATAGATGGTAATTTGAAGTCAAGGGAATGGATGGAACAGTGAAGAGTAAAAAGAACAAGGTTAAGTGTAAGCTCTGCAGCACTTCAGCCTTTAAATTAACAAAGGAGCAATTCAATTTTTCAAATCCTGCTGAAAGTTTAGGCAAGATACAGACAGAAAAAGCATTTTTAAAAATTTAACAACCTGGAGTTCATTGGTGATTTTAGCAAGAATCATTTTGGTGAAGTGATAGGGACAGATTGGAGTCAACTGAGAAAAGATTGACAAGTGAAGAACTAGAGAGAGCTAAAGTATAAATAATTCTTTAACAATGAATGGGGAAGGAAGATGTTGCCCAATAGCTAAGACAGCATTACGTGTTGAACAAAGGTTTTTAGGAGGTAGAGGATATCTGATGGAAAGGAACAAATAGAGGAGAACTTGAAGATACCGCAGAGGGGGGATAATTGCAGTGCATGTTCCATCGTGGGACATTGGCGGGATTGGAAGGAAATGTTCTTAGATGAGAAGAACCATTGGTCTGATGTAAAGTTAGATAAAATATATGAAAACATACTGTTAAGTCTAAATCAGTGCTAGCATCATAATGAAATCATGAAAACCAGGTAAGCACTTTGCTGTTCCTAAAGGAAACTTTCTTGTTATAACAAAAAACAAAACAAACAAAAAAAAGCAAATGAAGACACTGATGTCACTGACATGAAGGAGCAATATTGAGTAATTAAAAACAAAATTAATTCATTCATTTCAAATCATTAAAGCAGAACTGCCTACTTCGTAACTTTTATACCCACAGTCCTATTAATTGTAATGCCTAAAGCAGTGTTAATCCCATGGCCCCCATGAGATTTTTAAAAATGCTTTGTTAGAGAATGTGGTAGACTTGCAGTTACAACTTTCAAACTCTCCTTTAAAGATTTGTAATATTTGGCTACAGTGTATACACACACACATACACACACACACAGAAATCACTCCCATCCCCCACCCTCAAAGAAAGTTTGAGATTATACAGCCCTATCTGTCAGAGCTATGCTAACCTCTGTCATCCCTCTGTTCTGGTTATATTTTACTTCCCTTTCCTCTCTACTCTCTCTCTCTCCTCTTCTCTCTAACCTTAAAAAAAAACTGAGAGAAAAAACAAATTGTCTCTCTTTTCAGTTGAAAGTTAAGGTGGAAGAAAAGCAGTTATAAAAGCATCTATCAACATAGCACTAACTTGCCAAGCTAAGTATTTAGGTTGGAAGTCATGCCCTCTCAACTGCTTAAAAACAGGAAGTATCTCTGTTCAGTGATAGATAGCTCCCTGTTGCTGGAAAACACAAAAAGTCTCTTTTATTTCTATCTACATGTTTAGCAATAAGTCCTTTAGTTTCATACGTGGGGTGTGTGTATAAAGCAAAAATCCATTTCCAGTGTTTATTCATACACACATCAGTATATGTAAATATATGTTAAAATACTTTCAAAGGCTTTAAACATAGGATCTCTTTTCATAAGCCAGCCCAGGCACATCTTATCCAACAATTCAAGCAAAACCCTTGGATCTGTCAGAAACAGCCTATAAGTTTGCACTAGGTGATTAATTGCCAGGAGAATCTGGTTGTATATTTCATTACATATAATTGTTACCTTTTTTAGAGGTGTTCTCTTATTAAGCTAACACCTTAAAAGGGAAAAATATATACACATAACTTAGATTCCTGATGTTTAGCACTTCTTACAAAAGAAAGAGGAAGGACATAATCCACTGACAAAGACATTTGTCTCAGTTCATAAATTTTCCCCCAATTTTTACAAAAACTTTAATATTATCATTTTAACTTGCTTACAAATTGGTCTTGGAGCAACAATATGGAATAATAGAATATAGTTTAGTTATAAGATCTGAGAGTATGGAATCAAACCTTAGTTCAAATTCCAGCTTTAATGCTTAAAATCCCTCTGACCTTTGGCAATTGCCTCTGCAAGCTTCCATTTCCTTTCGTGTAAACTGAGTATAAGAATATGTATCTCTAGTGTCACCCCCTGGCTTGCACTAATTACCGCAGTAAAACACTTACTACAGTTCTGAATATGTAGTAGGAGCTCAGTAACATTAACATTTTAAACATTATTAGATTGCTTATTCTAAGCTCTACCACTCAATCACATATGACTTGATAATAATATTACCTCCCTGGCCACACAGTCTTTTCAGTAAATGTAGGAGTTTAGAAATGGAAGACTTCTTTGTGATACTGATGCCCTGTGATTCTCTAATTATCTTCATGTCAAATGAAGAAGAAATAATATTGATTTTAGATACAAATTATTCTTACCCTTATGATTAACAAGCAAGGAACCTGGCTTCTCTTTACAGTGTAATCTTTGCTATACTTTTTAACTGTGACTGTTCAAAAAGATGCATTTTGGTGTTAAATATGGAATCTAGAAGAGACTGCCACAGTTTCAATCCTGGCTTCACCACTTAACCACCTGGGTAACTTTGGGCAAGTTACTTAACCTTCCTCTACCTCAGTTTTCTTATCTATATAAAGTGGGACTAATAATAGTACCTCTTTAACCCGTACAACAACACAGGGTTGTTGTGTGGATTAAATGAGTTACGTACAAAAGGCTTTGAACAATATCAGGCATATTATAAATTTCATATGCAGATATTATTTTTTGTAATCATCATTGTCATTATCCTGGAACAGTCCATCCATTGCCTCTTAACTATAGCATGGGAATATTATAATAGGCGGATAATGGTTTAGTTCTCTGAAATACAGTAGTAGAACCATAAGCTTTGATATGTCCCCTTACTTAGCACTGAGATCACTAAAGATGCATGCACATACCAGTAGGGTAAGGGAAGAAAATATTAGAAACTTTCATTCATGGTTATTTTACATAGCATTCTCTTTTAAAATGTATATTTTTATATTATACACAATATATTAATACAGGAATACATGTATATACTTTCTGAATAAATATAGAAATATTGGGGGGAAATGCTCAAATTGTTTTTACTCATATAAATGGATGATCAAAAAGGTTTGGAGACAGCTGTCCTGGGAGAGGTAACTTGACCTAGCTATTAGTCTCAGTTGTCTGCCCTGTACTAGATAGAGATGAATATGTGTTGAAGAAGCAAATCAAACTTTTTCATGACTCCAGAGAGTTTGGAAAAACCAAAGCCAATGGTCCTTTGCTAATGATAGTGTAAACGTGCAATATGGACCTGATTTGTTTTTAAATTGGAAAAAATATAAGTCCCTTGAATACCTTATAATCTAATGGAGCATTAGAATATGTAAACAAATATTGTTGTGCAATGTGTACAACAGAAATGTGAACAATAAGAGAAGTAAGATAGAGAAGAAATAACAGTTTCTTTGTGTATGCAGAAGTGATTTAAAGGAATAACTAGAATTTTCCTAGAATACATGGCCTGGGGGGGGTGAGCAGGACTGTTCAGCCAGAGAGATCACATGTGTAAAGGTACAGAGGTGTGGAGTGTATGCTCTTTTCAGGAAACTACAAGAGGTTCGGTATCAATAGAAAGTAAAAAGCATGGAGAGGTCAAATAATGGGAGATGGTACTGGAGAGATAAACAAAAGACAGATCATTTCTCACCACCACCAATACTCCCTCACTCCCATTAAGAACCTATGGGTTTATGTATTTTTAAATATCATGAAATATGTAAATATGTGAGGAAGTCCCCCCCTTCTACTTTATGGAGACCCTTTTTAAAGGGTGAATTTTATAGAGATATATGAAAGATTAATTTGCATTTTTTTCAGTTTTCCTTTATTAAAAAATCAGATTCACTTTTTATAAGAGGAAGAATTAGGATAAGTTCTAGGTAAATACTGTTTTGACTTTGTAGAAGGACCCTTTAAAATAGGAATGGATGAAGAATATATCTTGCTAGTAAAAGAATGGACATGTGTGTATGTGTATGTGGGCCTGCACTGAATTGTACTTCTTTTGTTCTCCTCTTTTGTGCTCATCATCAGTTGCTGCCATTTACTTTGGTACATTTTTGCTGAACACCTGCCGTCAAATGCATCAAGTCTTTTCTTGCACAGTGCTACGGGTTTTTACAGAACTGAGCAAGCCCAGCGTAAGACAGATAGCCTACAGACTGATTGATTTATTTGTTTTAATACACACACGTGCTCAGATGTTGACATACATAAATCCTTTTTGAAGGAATTATTTTTCACAGAACAAAGAACGTCATAACCTTAGCACCTAATCCTGTGCCTGGCACATAGTAGATACTCAGCAAATGTCTGTGGAATTGAACTACTCTGTGAAGCCTCAAACTGAACACTAAAGACTCCCTCAAATTTGAGGGGAACTGATTGGCTTAAATAGCTGTAATATTGAAATGTTTTAAAAGCATTGCCAACAGTTGAAAATAATTTGGCAGATATTCTCTTTGCAGAATAATTACAAATCTGTTTAAAAGAAAATCTGTTTTATCTTTATCTCCCTCTGCACAACGGAGAGGCATTGTCAAAAGGGGAAAATGTCTAATAATAAGTTGAAAACATTGGGCAGTTCTACTTCAGAGACGTTTCTTAAATCATCCTTTTCAGGTTCACTACTTCTGCTATTATTCATGTTCTAATTTTGTATTAGCTTCCTAACTGGAAGTTGTACTTCATTCCTGTGCTTCCTCCGCATTGCTGTCAGAGTCGTTTACTTTCTTAACCAGAAAATTGCGCCTGTCGCTCTCCTGATTAAAAATCTTCTGCAATTTCCTATGGACTGTGAGATAAAGACCAAACTGCTTGATGTTACCCATCTTATGTATTATATAATACAATCACACTTGTGGATTTTTTTTCTTCATCTACCTCCATATCCCCATTCTCCTAAGTGTCCTCCTCCAGTCTTTCCCAAACTTTTCATGACATGTCACACATGGAATAATAACCAGATGAAGTCACTATGTAACTGTCTGAAGTCTCTGACTTCCCTGGGCCTTCTGGCCCTCCTGAGATCTGAAGGAAGCAATACCTTAAACATACCTCTAAGCTATTCCCAGTACAACTGTTGGGTTGGTCTGCCCTACATTGTAACCGCAGTAAAACCTTTTGCCCTCCTAGGAATGGTTTATACACTGCTATACCTTTCCTTCTGTGCATATTATGTTCATTTTGCCTCTTCCCACCTTTCAGCCTGGTAGATTTTCCCATATGATTATTTAGGGCTCAGCTCATTTGGATCAGGAAAAT
This sequence comes from Lepilemur ruficaudatus, assembly GCA_963574885.1. NCBI lineage: Eukaryota > Metazoa > Chordata > Mammalia > Primates > Lepilemuridae > Lepilemur > Lepilemur ruficaudatus. The sequence continues at coordinate 6,983 of CAUYRT010019157.1, forward strand.
GTTTCTGGATTTTTTTTTAAGGATATGTGAAGTTGTTTCCAATCAAAGTCTTGTCTTAAATCCACTAACTTTGCCTTTTGGAAATTCTCACTTTTCCATTTTCTGAACCGTTTATAGTAACTTAATGTTCAGATTAGATAATTACCTACTGCACCAATAATGATTTTATGTTTTTAAGAATACAAATAAAATAAAATTCTCTCTTCTTTGGCTTTTTGGAAACAATTTCTTTCCCCCCTAGATTATATTGGCCATTATTTCAAATATACACGTCTCGAAAGAGTTACTTATCTAAAGGATGAGTGTGTGCATGTATAGTACAAATATATATCATTACTACTCACTTAGTTGCACTCTGAAATTAAAAGATCCCAAGTTGTTTCTCATGAGATTTACTAAGCTAAAGGCGTAAGAGAAGAATTACGAAAATTGGTTTCCTTGATTTAACAGAGCATATTGCTTATTTTAAGTTTGATCTTTATCACCAACATATTCTTCATAATTATCTATGCTTTCCAAAAAAGTTTTATATATGCATTAGGTAAATGTTGCTGGTTTTGTCTCATTAAATGATTAAGTTTTATCATCAGCTTCAATCAAGTATAATTTGATGCTCACCTTATCCTTAAATTCTTAATTAATTTGGTAATTATTGTGTATCTTGTCATCTCTGCTAGTACTGTCTTAGCTTGTTGATCACAACTTGCTGCATTTAGCTCTATGTATGCTGTCTTTTCTCTATTTTTTTAAGTATAAGTTCTTAAAGGTAAGGACCAGTTCATATGTTGCTTTGTATTCCTGATAGTGCTTTGCACAACAAAGTTGCTCAGTAGGTGTTTTTTAGTTACTTTTTATATATTGTGTGAGTAGTTAAGGTTTTGCTATTCAAACTTGATATAAAATCGGTTTCTGTTTCCTGATGTCTGTTCAGCAGATACTCACCCTGACTTAGGTAGTTCACATTCTTTTTCAATGTCCCAAAAGCTTAATTACCAAATATAATGCAGAGTGCTCTTGCAGGGGCTTACATGGATTTTATGAAATATTGCTTATTTTATTGGTCTCTAAAGCCATTCTTCCTCCAGTCTAATTACACTTTTAAAAATCATCAAATTGCATAAGAGATATTATTAAATTGCATTCCTGGAATATTGGAAATTTCGAGCTTTAAAAGATAATAGATAGCTAACATCAAAGATGTGAAATATTTCCAGATGTCAAATGTCGATTCTTTTTAAACATTGAGATTTTTAAATATAAATCAAGAATATGTATTTTGACCTTACTTTTCTATCCCTTATACAAACCTCCTAGCTTAGAATATTCATTGTTTCATTTCTTCAAAGAACATTAACATCTGCCATGTGCCAGGTATTAGGAATTCAGAGATCTAACATTGCCTACATTCTAGGATCTCCCAGTCAAGTACTGGGGATAACTATACAGGAATAGTAATAATTTTAATAGCATTTAATACTTAATGAAGCGTACATGCCATGTGCCAAGCACTGTGCTGAGCACTTTATATAGACTATACCATTTGATTCATACGGTCACCCTCTGAGTAGATACTTAAGGATCCTTAAGGTTTTTAAGGTACCAAGAGGTTTGAATGATTCGTCCAAACACATAGCTATTAATACTAATAGGCTGATTCTTTGCCTTCTCTTTTAAAGTATGCCAAATTACAAATTTAATATCCAGTTATATATGTAGAAAAGTCATAGAAGTTTCTATGAAGGAGAAGACTTTTAAGCTGAAACCTGAACAAGAAGTAGAACTTGCTTGATAGGCAAGGAAGCAAAATGTCATTCTGAGCAGAGACAGAGGTTGGCTAACTGGGTGCTTAGGTGCAGTTGGAGCCTTTCCTCACTTTTCTCACAGGGTGAGAACGGAAAAGGAGCTACATGTAAGATTGGAGATTACACTAAAAGTATAGAGGCCTGAAATACTATACTTAAACTTGGACTTTTTCCTTTGATGTGAAATTAAGTGGTTAGAAAATAGGAAGTTAGGGTATTTGCAATTGGAATGATCTCTTTAGCAGTGTTGCAGATAAAGAGAAGAAGACCGCAGGCAGAAAAACAACTAGCAAGGCAATTATGATATTCTAGACAAGAGATTATGTTGGCTTGACTTCATTGAGTAAACATTTATTGAGTGCCTTGTATGTGCCATGGCTGAGCTTATGGTGTTGAATAAAATGAATATAATTCCTGCTGTTACATACAACCTACAGTGTATTGGGAAGGACAGACAGTTAACAAACATACAAATATGTAATTAAGAATATTGAGTAGAAGTGACAGTTTCAAGAGAGATTTAAGTAAGAGGTAGCATTAACCACGCCTATGAATCAGTTGGATTTAGAGGAAGAGAGAGATGCCTAGAATAAATCCAAGGTTTCTTTAAGATAAATCAGAGCTGTTACCGAGGATCCACCTCTTTCTCTGGTTACTGGAACTATTTCCTCTGTGAATCATGATTCATTAATATGTTTTTATTAAAGTGTAAAAGCTCAGTGCTGCTTTTCTTTCCTAGAGAAAGGCACTCCCTGCGCTCACATACACACCCTTGTTGATCATTTTAAAATGAATGGGAGCCAATGGGACCTGAGTTTGCAAAGTGTCTCTTTTAATACTTTTGTCTGAACAAGCATTTCTATGCTAATTAAATTATATTTGAACATTTGACAGAATATGAACCTGTAAGTGTTCAATTTCAGAATTTATAAAAAAGAAAAGGCAGCCCTATAACTATGCTATAAGGTTGGGTAAGACTCCTTTATGTGAAGTGTACTAGAAACATTTGGATTCTTTATGTGAAGGTCAAAAGAAGAAAAGAGGATTGGTTTTGTAATAAACACATTTTCAGTAATGACTATGCTGTGTAAGCTGTGGGCATTTCTTTGGGTAAGAATGGCAGGGGATATCATATGGAGTCCTAGAATTGGACTAGTGTTTGAACTGTCATCTTGTATAGTAATTCTTAGTATGGGGTATACAACCAGTTTTCAGGTGAACTCCCTGGAATTACTTGCAAAATTGTGTGGGGACATGTTTGCATGTGTATAGTTTGAGGGAAATTCTTGTCAGATGCACATAGGCGCCTTTGATTAAAGAGCCACTTTCATTTTCATACATGAGGAAACTGAGGCTATTACAGGTGTAGAGACTTGCCTAGGGTCTCAAATCAGTTCTCAAAAAAACAGTTTGTTCTATGATTTTTTTTTAACTGAATTTTAATGCAGTGGCCACATTATCTCTTATGACCTTGGAGTCAGAGGGGTTCACAGTATTAGAAGGCCTTGGCTTATTTTTTCATTGAGTTGTCATACAGTGATTTTAAAATAACAGAACGTACTATCATTCAGAATACATTCTTCCACCTTAATATCCCAGAACAGTGTTTTTAAAGAAATTGTGGGAAGAGTGTTAATTCATTCCGAGTTCTGCAGGAAGGAAGGCTCTTTCCTACTGTTTTTTAAGCATAACTTTCACTGACAAGATCAGGCCAGAAAAATCCTAGCCAGCTGTTGGCCTAGACTACACGTTATAATCACTGAAGTATACTCAACCTGTACTGCCTAAGGACAGCTACAACTGCGGGGTGGGGGGAGCACAGAGATATACATAGTGTTCCAGTGACTTAGCCAATACGTATGCTGTATATCCTTTGCTGTGCTGTTCTTTCAACTATTAGAAAGGAAACTTTAAAATAGCCTAGAATTTGAGTTTTTCCAGAAGGATGAAAAGGATAACTTCAATTTGAAAAATATAACCAAGCTATTCAGTGTATCCCCAGCAAATAAAATAGGGCCTGGTACATGGTAGATATCTTTTTTTTTTTTTCTTTTTTTTGAGACTCTGTTGCCCGGGCTAGAGTGCCGTGGCATCAGCCTAGCTCACTGCAACCTCAAACTCCTGGGCTCAAGCGATCGATCCTTCTGCCTCAGCCTCCCGATTAGCTGGGACTACAGGCATGCGCCACTATACCCAGCTAATTTTTTCTATATATTTTTAGTTGTCCATTTAATTTCTTTCTATTTTTACTAGAGATGGGACCTCACTCTTGTTCAGGCTGGTTTCAAACTCCTGACTTTGAGCGATCCTCCCGCCTTGGCCTCCCAGAGTGCTAGGATTATAGGCGTGAGCCACCACGCCTGGCCAATGCTTATTTTTTTTATGAAAGAATTATTTAAATTGATCTTGTTACCTATGTGGTATTTCATAATGAGAATTTTTTTGTTCGTCCATTAATAATAAATATCATGTACTGGCAGGATAGTAAAATAAAAAGGAACCAGTTCAACATTCAGAAATCCCAGATTTCAGTCCAATTTCTGCAATTTATTGTATGATCTTAGGTCTCATTTTGTTTATCTTAATAGGGCTCTAACAATATCTGATTCCTAGAATTTGGTAGAGTATTAAATGAGAAATATTAAATGGGAAATATATGTGGAAAATGTTTTATAAATTCTTAGGAGTTATATAAATATTAATGTTCTTTATCCAAGATAACATTTTTAATGATTTGAAAATGTATATTTATGCAGTCATCTTAATTTCCTGAATCCTGTATTATTCGTTTTAGGTAGGGGAGAAGTAATCCCTATGATTGAAATCGAGTTTTGAATTCTTTGATAAAATATATTTCAAGGTAGCTAGTCATGCATCATTTCTACTTAATGAGTTAACGTTAGTTGTGCAGAATAGTCTACACATAGCTAAAGCATTCATTTTAAACAAAGGAAATATATTTACTGTGTTATGTTTCTTAATTGAGTTTTCGCCTGGTAATCTGTACATAACTTAAGAATTAATAGATATTTGGTAGGCAGTCACCATCTTCTAGGTATTGAATAATAACATATACAAAAGCTATACAACAGCATTTTCCAAAATGGAAATAGAATATTAACTTTTGAGATGTTCCATGATTAGAATTTGGGAATTGGGAATAGAATTTCTGCAGACTACTGTAGCTCTCTCCTTAACATTTTTAATATCCATTAATATAGGCTCCAAAAATTCCTGCATATAGAAACCTATACAAACCTTTAATTTTGTTTCTATCCAGTAGAAACAACCTTTCTTAAAGGTATCTTTTCTTTTTTTTATGAAGACCAGTTCATCCATTTTTTTCTTTTGTACATCTGTAAGTTTTATGGTTTCAGCTCTCACATTGAGGTTTACCACCAATTTCAAGTTAATTTTTGAGCTCAGGGTCAATGTTCATTTTTTTCCATATGGATATCTAGTTTAAGAAAGTATTTCTTAAAACATTTTCTATGTTTAGTGTCTTAAAAATCAAAATAAATAGGGACTCCCTTATTCTGTTCTATAGAATTACATTTTTATCCTTGACACTCTTAAACATTGTAAGTTTTGAAGTCAAGTAGGATAAGTTTTTCAACTTTGTTCTTTTCAAATGTTGCCTTCATATTCTTAGTCATTTGTATTTCCATATACATTTTATAGTCAGCTTGTCAATTTCTTTTTTAAAGTCCTATGGAATTTTGATATGAATTATATTGAATATATAGATAGATTTTTATGGCTAACTCCTTTGGATATCTGCATAAGTTACCTCCTCAGAGAGTCTGTCTCTTACTTCAGCTAAAAGCTGCCTATTCCCTCAGTAGACACACACACATGCACATTTCAGACCCACACCTCTTTTTTAACAGCTTTACTGAGATACAGTTCAGATATCATAAAATTCACCAATTTAAAATATTTAATTTATTGGGTTTTAGTATATTCACAGATATATCTACACAGTCAGTCTTACACATAATCTGTTTTATTCAATGCTTTTTCCTAATGCTAAGAACAATGTCTGATATGTAATACGTAATCACTAAATTTTTCTGAGTAAGTGAATTCATTAGTTCTAAGATAATTTAGGCAATTGCATTCAATAAAATATTAGAGAAGTCCATTTCACTGCCTTCAGCTCTAGAAGTATTATTTTATCAGATCTATGCTACTTTCAGGGCTCTCTGAAATAGTTAGCAGGTTACCATATTTTACAAATTATTGAAGGAAGATACAAAAATTCCTTTTGATAAAATGAATACAAATAACAAGCACATTTTCCTAAAAGAATAGTCATCCTTTTACTCACCTGACAGTTGCTGAGGATCTGAAAGCCTCCCAGAAATAATACTTTTCTGCTTTCAGAAGTACTTCTGACATTGTTTATTTGTATCTTTGACATAGATTATAGAATCTCTAGTGCTTGTTTTATTTACTGCTTAAGATAATAGCAGGTTATTTATGAGATTCTAGATATACCCTTTCCCGAGGTGCCTTTGATGTGGAATGTCAGTTCTGAGCCTGGTTAATCCATGTTGCCCCGTCTTTTTTATAGGCTTTGATGCGGCCTGGAAGAATTGATAGAATCATCTATGTGCCTTTACCAGACGCAGCAACAAGAAAGGAAATATTTAACCTGCAGTTTCACTCTATGCCGATCAGTAAGGAGGTTGACTTGAATGAACTAATCCTCCAAACTGATACATACTCAGGAGCAGAGGTAAGATAATTCCCCTCAAAATACCTTGCTGGGAGGGAAGGAATGGCTTGAGGTCATTTAAGAAAAGAAACTGCTTGCTCCCAACTGTTTTAAATGACAGTATATTGAGAAATCTTAAAACAGGAAATGCAGTACATGACACATAATCACTAAGTAAATTGCATTTTAACTGGCCTCTATTATAGCTCACCTGTTTTTTTACCTGCTTCTATCATTTCTCATAGTCTTCAGAGAAGTAACATAACATAGTGGAAATGAACACTAGACCAGAGGTAAATTCTCCTGTTGGGCTTCTTCATATAGCAATTTGCAACCAGTGCACACTTCTCTGAACTTTGATTTCTTTACCTATCAAATGGAAATGATTCAGTACAACCTTCCCTGCTGTTTTCTCATGGAGATGATAGAAATGAAATTAGGATATCATGAGTATAAAGGGCTTAGCAAAGAGATTGTATTATTATCATCTTTTATCATTTTGGAAAATGATCTCAATGTATTTTTATATTAAGAAAGATTCTCTCTAAAAACAATAAAAGGGATCATTGCCCTTAACTATGAAGGTATACTCTTAACAAGAACAGCAAGGCCTCTGTGAAAATATGAAAATCACTTTTACGTATAGCAGATATTTTTTCTCTCCTTAGCAACTCTTAGGCAATTTTTACTTACAAAATAAAATTCCATTAAATAATTGTGCATCTTTTCTACATGTATTTCTTAGGAAAAGGATTATGCACCTCAACACAGAAATAGTAATTTCTGTGTTGGATTTGTACTGGAAATTAATATTTTTTAAGTAAAAAGTTGTAGATTCTTTTTATTCTGAATTATCCAGTACACTTACAGTCTATTTTGCTTGCTACTGGTTTTGTCCATTTTATGTAAACACCAAAAAGATTAACATATAATAGATCATTAGTAGTACTCTGAGAGTACTTAGGTAAATTTACATGTGAAACTGAATTTACTATATCATGTAGGCATAGCTAATAACAGCCAAAATAAATCCCAGGTGTACTTGTTGTTTTATCTCAAGAAATATGGATACAGACAACCCCCAACTTCTGATGGCTCAACTTATGATTTTTGGACTTTACAATGATGTGCTACCGTGATACTTTACAATGATGTGCTACAATGATGCAAAAACGATACATACTCAGTACCCTCCTCAGCTTACAATAAGACTATGTCCAGCTAAACCCTTCATAAATTGAAAATATCAAGCTGAAAATATTCTAAGTCAGAAGTGCATACATGTGTTTTTGACTCATGACATTTTAAACTTAACAATGGGCTTATTGAACATATTCCCATTGTAAGTCAAGGAGTGTCTGTATTTGATTTTCATCCTTTAGGTTTTTCAAGTCCACTGGAAAAAATCCATGCAGCTTCAGAGCAGTTGGAGTGCACTCACCTTTAACTCCTATCTGAAACAGTAATCTTTATGAACATCTCTTTGGCATGACCATCCATAAAGTTAAAATGGACATTCTGTTAACTGACTACTCTACCATTTCTAGAATTCAGTTTTTTATTTGAGACCAAGAGTTGGCATCACATATACGATATGGCAATTTACAGGAAACAGCAAGGAGAAGAAACCATAAATCTTTCACTTGAGTTTAGTGAAGTGGAAGAGCAGTTAGCAAGGTATAAATGTGCCTCTCTCACTTGGAAGTAACTCATGGTAGTAACGTAGACGTGCAAAAACAAAAATAATGAGATTCTGTCTGGCTGAAAAGAAAAAACAAGGAAAAACTCATTTGGTGACAGCAATTATTGAACCAGCTTGCTAGTTCATATGCAGTACACTTATCCAATCTAACATTTAAGCACACCTAGGATTAATTTTTATGTCAGATTTTCTAAAAATCATGAAAGAAAAAGAAAATTCTGTCCGTCCTTGAATTGTGTCTTTGTGTTCTATAGTGCTTGGGTGGGGGACGGGATCCCACTGTGGTCCTCTTTATAATCAGTATATTATTTATTACAACTTCATAGAAATCTTATCCAATAGCTACATCTTAGTAATATCGTGGTTTCTAATTTGGATGAGACAGGTTTGTTCCATTTTGGGGTTTTTTCGTTTTCTTTGGTCTGAATATTCACAGTTCACACCAGTGTTTGAGAACTATTATCATTTCTTAAAAAAATCTTAACAGTAAATAGGAAATTTAGGACAGGTAAAATTTAGCTTCGAGTAAAATAAAAGGTCTCATCTTTTTTCTCTCTTTCTTTGTATTGTCATCAGAATGAAAATGGTGCTACAATGTTCAAAAGCCATAATTAGGTTTGATTTTTTTTTTTTTATAATAAACTGAATTCAAAGCCAGAACTCCAGTCACCTGATTCCTGTAGACTCAATGCTTTACAAACACTGAAGTAGCTAATTTATTCCTCCCCAGGCTAAGGCCATATCCTTCAGCATAGACCCTACTACATGATATATGTGTAATGAACACTTAGTAAACTATGGGGGGAAAAGGAAAAAAGATTGAAAAATTATATTTATAAAAAACAGATTTCCATTTCTTATTTGTTATAAGAGGAGTCCTCAACTCCCTGCTACCGGCAGAGCCACTTCCTCAGAGTTGGAGTGTCTCTCTGGCCACTTTTGGTGTAAAAATGAAAATATTATCATTAATTGTTTTCACAATTAATGAGAGTAGTATATTATATTCAAAATTATGTAAAATTAATTTTATTTAACTGTGCACTGTTAACTGTATGAATGAGAATTTAGCCAGGTGAGCCAGAGTTGAGGAAATTCCTGGCACTCTTGATTGTCTTTTAGAAACAAAATGTTTGAGTGTAGTGAACATTTTTAATTTTTATTTTTAATTAAAAAGTTGTAGAGGATGATTGAGATGGAGGTGATACTGGTACTTTTAATGACTGGGATTGAGGGGAGATTACTTTAAAAAAATTTTTTTTTTCACCTCATTATTTATTTTGTCCAATCAACATTGCTCCATAAAGGCTTACCTTGGCCCAGTGTTTGAAATAGCTCCCTCTGCCCTCTCTGAGTTTCTCCATTTTTCCTTCTTGGAAAGGGTATGCAGAGAATTGAAGCTTTTTTTTTTTTTTTTTAAGCCTCAGGGCGGTCTTGAGAGGAAGTTTGTCACCAGCTGGTAGAAGAATAGTCCCTAGGGAGCAGCTTCTGACGTGAGGCTCCAGCAGGCCATTTCTGCTGGGTGCCACTCACTCTCCCTGTAGCTCTCATTGTCTTTAGCTTCTTGGCTGTAGCTCTCAGTTAATGGAAAAGCATGTTGCCATTTAAAAGCAGATGGGAAGTGAGCTCCGAAGGAAATGCCTTTTTCTGTTTTTGTTACTTTCTTTTGCTTTGATTTTTGTTTAAGTTGTTTGTATTAATAGATTCTGCTTCATTTAGTCATTTGTCTTTTAACAAATAATTCTGGTTACTTTAGGAAAAGTCTTATTTCTAACAGAAAAACAACTGTCACAAATATGTGCACATAAAGATCATAACTAGACTTATTACCTTGTGTGCCCTGTGGTTGGGAACAGAGGTGATGAGTAAGATACGTAGTTTCCTCTGTGTATAGGAATTTGCTGCACAGGCCAAACACTGGTATCTGTAAAATTAGGGTTGAATTTTTACTTACATTTGGATATTATCCTCTTTTTCTTGATTATCTCATTAAGCAAAATTGGTAATATATCTAAAAGCCAGGTATCAACTATGTATTTTATTAATAATATAGGCAATCATAGCATTTATTTCATATATCAACTTCCAAGAGGGGCAGTAAGGGGGGTGGAGTTTGATGTTGTGACTGAGTATATCTTTAATAGAATCCTAGTTCTTTTTCTTTCAGGCAGTTCTTTTACTCCTTTGAACCTTAGTTTCCTCATTTGTAAAATATCTATGTGAGGTTTTGAGGGTTAAATGAGATGACCAATGTAAAAACACCAAGAAATGTGCCTGACACAGAAAGAGTGCTTCATAAATGTTACCCCTTCATCATTTTTTGTCTTATCAGTTTATTTTTTATATTTACCACTAAAATGTTAGATGATGTTGCTATAAGTTAGTAATATTTTTTGTATTGCCTCAATAACCAGATAAATAATTTATCTGAAAGCTAAATGATAATTGAGTTTACCATTTATCCTTTTTTTTAAAATACAAGAATTTGCTTAATATAGTGGGTTTTTAGTGTAATCTTATGAATCTAGCTGTAGAAAATCTTTTTAAAGCAGTGTGTTAGAGTTAAATACATTTCACACTAAGTTTTCAAAAAAGCTTGAACTTCACATAAACCTAGCCTATTTATTCCTATTTTATTAAAATGATCTGTCTTGCCCTGAATTCTGTTTCATAGTCTGTGCCCTCCTGGGTCTAATAATAGCTCCAGGTCTTCATGCCAGCTTGACAATAAAAAAATCACCTTCTAGTGTGCCTCATTAATTCAAGAAGGGTTCTATTCACTATGCTTGAGCTATTATAGCTAATAAAAGGAGAGCCTTAAATTACTTTTCTATCTTGCTGATTAATGTTCCTTCTGACATCTTCTCTTTTTCTCCCACACAGTGAAAACAGAAGGAGCAATTATAGCCACTTAAAATGTCAGTATTCTTCCTACATGAAGTCTTTTGTGACGTATTCCCCAAACTAAAAAATCAGGATCAATGTATTAGAATCTGGTATAGATTGTTTATTGTTTATCTAATCAATCTATCTAACAACACACTTGAGATAGGAATAATGATCCTAAAGCAGGACAGGCCACCCTTTGGCCTGACTTAAGTGCTCTGCTTACTGTTGTTAGAAAGCAGCTGGCAGTAATGTACCTGTCTCCAAAGTGAAGCAGATCACCGCAGTACTTAGCAGCCTCCTGTAGACGGACTGCAACCTACTTTTCCCAACTAATCAGAAACTGCATGTAAAACCATGCTGCTATCGCCAAGTAGTCTGCTATTTTTACTGGAGATTTTTGTTATCTCTCTACTGTTTCTTGTACTTTTATGCCAGAATTCTTTATCTATACTCTAGAATTTCAAAATACAGTCAACCCTACATATCTACGGGTTCTGCACCTATGGATTCAACCAACTGGGAATGGAAAATATTTGGAGAAAAAAAATAGAAAATAACAACACAACAATAAACCATAATACATTTAAAAATATAAAATAACAGCTATTGATGCAGCATTTATATTAGGTGTTATAAATAATCTAGAGGTGATTTAAAGTATACAGGATGATGTGCATAGATTATGTGCAAATATTATGCCATTTTATATATGGGACTTGAGTATCCTCAGATTTTGGTGTCTGCAGGAGTTCTAGAACCAATCCACCTCGGATACTGAGGGGCAACTGTAATCCTTCCTTATGTAACCTACTGAAATCACTACTTTGCCATTAAACCATCGTGACCACTCCACCCAGAAATAGCCTCTCCTTTTGCACTCTTTTATACTTACTTTGTTTCACTTGTTTAGCTGTTAGCATATTTGTCCTTGTAGTTATTTTAATATGAGCAGCTGCCTCATCTCCCCAAACAAAGAATCTCCAGGGCAGAAACCAGGTCTTGCACTTCTTAAAGTCTAGCAAAGCACCTAGTATCTCATATTCTGTGGACATTCATGGTGGATAAATGGTAAATTTAGGTGTTGATTCTAAGTCATTTTACCAACCAAAACTGTCAGCTTTAGCATACACTAAAATGGCACTTTCTAGTTTTAATTGTCTTTCCATGTGTGTTATCTGAGTACCCTAACTCAACAGGAGCAGTGCTATAGCAAAAGAACTAAATTGACTTGTCTGAGGGTACCATAGCAAATAAGTGACAAACCCAGGGCCAGAAACCAGGCTTTGAATTCCTCCTTAAGGAGTCTTCATTCCCCTGAGTCAGCAGAAAATTCTCTGAAACTATTTTATAGCTCCCTTTGACATCTCTGAATCTTTGATAAAGTTTTGCTGTTCTTGTAAATAGTGACTTAACAAACTAAACAGCAGATATGAAACATCCTTACCATTGTTTTATGTATTTCTCTTACAGTAATTGTCTTTACCTATTTTGTTTTCATCTTCCCCCCAAAAAGTATTATATAAACTACTTGAAAAAACTATTTTTTTCATTCATTAATTTTATTTCCTAGGCATTGTGAATAAGACTTGCAGTTTAGAAGGAAAGGCATATAAACAACTAAATACTTTATAATGTGTTTATGTGGCATGATCTGGTGATGTGCAAAATACTATATTAAAAAAAGGGTGGAGTAATTCACACTGCCTGGGATTAAAGAAGTTAGATGATACCCAGGAAGGAGTATTTTATCTGAGTCCTAATGGTTGAATACGAGTTCTCCTCGTAGAGTATTCCTGGCAGATAGATAGACAGAGATGCATGAAAGACCACAGTATGGTCTAGAATCAGTTAAAGGCTGAATATGAATGGAACAGTGTCTTCCTGTGGAAGTAGTAGGGGATGAAGCAGAAAAAATAGGTCAGACTCAAATGTGAAGGAACTTGAATGTCAACTGAACTTGCTTTTCTCTTTTAAGCAATGGAGAACTATTGAAAAATGTAATAAGGGATGTTGCAGTCAGATGTGTGTTATTCAAAGATTGGTGACATTTGTGTCCAAAGCCACCATTAGCTAGTCTACCAAGCACCATTATGTGAATTAGAAAAAGGTGCTCCTTCACTTAGCTTGGCAACAGTTTCCTGTTAGGGCAAAAAGCTTGTCAAACAGATCATGAGCTATGTTTCAGTCCCTGTTTGACCCCCTTAGCTGGGCACTCTTGTGTAGGCACAGCCTTCACATCTGTACAAGGCTGTCTCATTTTTTTCTTTATCTACCTTTATGTCCCTCACAATGCTTAGCACAGTACCTCATATGGAATTGATACATGTTCATTGAATAAACAAATTTAGATTATACAACTTAAATAGATAAACTACTTTCTGTGACTTTAAGATTTGCCTCATGAGCCCTTGGATAAAAATAGATTGGGAATATTAAAAGTGTCTTTTGTGCAACATTAGCATCTTAAACTTGCCACGAGGTACAGCACCTGGTGTGAATTGCCAAAGAAAGGTGGATTATGTCCTCTGAACCATGTTATGTAACATGTAGCTTTGAGTATAAACTCTGAGTACAAAGACCTTATCCCTGCATCTCTGTTTAGTGGCTAAAATTTAGCTACCTTGTTGTAAATGAATTATGAAAGGATCCTTCAGAGCAAAACTCAGCATAATCTAAAAGCAGATATTTAGTACCATAACTTTTCAGCCAGTCCTACACTCCTCTCCTTACCCCTTCCTCAATATTTTATGATCAACATGCTAAGTGAAGAAACTTGGTAAAAGCCAAAATCATCATGGCCATCTACTACAATATGAGTTTGACCAAATCATTTATCATTTCTAGAACTCACTTTTCATCTTTTAATAAGGGAGTAGGCATATGGTCTTTATGATCCTTTCTAATGTTAAAAATCTGTGTGGCCATATACTTGTCATAAATTAATTGTATAAGGAATCCATTAGGGGTTGGACCTCCAAGGGTTATGTAACATGGTTATGCTTCTCTTGCAATGCATTTAGAAAGCTGGGATCTTGGGCTCTTAAGTCAGTGCTTCTAAATACTTGCTTCTGTGAGATCCTGGAGATCCTAACGATGATACCGGAAGAATAGGAACCTTAAAAGACTCTGACAGTGTATAGAACTCAGATTTTAGTTAAATTCTCCTTAGCAAACTAATAGTTTTCCACTGAATAGAAATGAAAGTTTTACCTGCTGAAAAATTCCAAGACCTAGTGATTTTTTTTTCTGATATCTTTAGTTGTTTTGCTTTGCAACTTCCTTAAGAACATCTAGTGAAGTTAAATATCTGTGATTTGGGGGCACTTGGATAAAAAGTATTATAAAATGGAAATATTGCAGCAGCTGAGTTTTTCCTTATGCTCTCTTGTGGGAAAGTAAGTGAACGTTACAAAGTTATAATGTTCATTATAACTTAGAGTTTTAAAAACCTATGGTGTGTGGAGATATAATGTACTGTCAGTGTGTAGAGATTCTCTGTATTTCCAGACTTGAGTTTCAACTTAAATTGGCAACAAAAGTACATTCAGCTTACCTGAGGGCTATTTTAGATAGGATGTTTACACCAAAGCTAATCATCCTCCAGAACACCTTGTGCTGCCTTACCTGTGTTACTGACTCCCTGCCAGGTGTTTAAAACTGCTGTCATGTCAGCTTACAAAGAAGCATTAGTCAGAAAGGAAATGGATGTTGAATGAGAGGCTGGCTAAAACAAGCTTGTAACATTTTATACCCAAATATGGAAGCCCCTTTATAGGGAAGAAGTATGTTCAGGCAACAAGTTAGTCAGGATCTACCTGATAATCTAGTCCCCAAGGCTGGTATCCAGGGTAAATCAGTGTCTGTGGAGAATTACACAAGCCAATGGCAATGCTGATTTGAGCATTTTAGCATTCCACCTTGTTTGTCCTCTTCCAAATTCTCAGTCTCTGTTTCCTCATGCTGGTCCTCCAAAATTCTTGTACAAATCATTTAATCTGTGCTTCTTTATCTTCAAAACAGTGATAAAATTTGGAGGTTCTATCAATTTGAGAGGAGCTTACAGTTTAAAAAAAAAAGATGTGTAAAACATGCTGTTAACTCTGGCATAGATTCTGGTAGAGTCACGTATTTTTGTTTGGTTATTTGAGGTGATGGAAGGCTAATTTCTAATAATTCTTCTTGATCTTTATAAAAATATGCTACCAATGTATGTGAAAAACATTTCTTCTTTTAAGAACACTTTTTACTGTGTGAAATTGCATTATGGTTCAGCACATGGCTTAGGGAGTAAGATGTGACTCCAGATGCCAAGCCTGCCCATTTCCTAGTAGCTATGTGACCAGTTTCCTCAGATGCAAGTAAGGGTAAGAGAAGTCCCTACTTCATAGAGTTGTTGTGCAGATTAGATGAGATAATTCCTATAAGGTGCTTATACTAATAAGCATATAACAAGTGCTCGGTAAATCATTTTTATGTTTTTATAATCAAGTCCTGTTTGATCTCTAATATTAAAAAATCTACAATTTGCCTAATTTTTTCATATTTTGTAGCTTTAGATTTTATGAATACTCATAATGTTTCATGTGTATATCTTGTTTTTAGTTTCAATGGTGTATTCTTTAACTTCAAACTATATTTCATAGTTATATGCAGCTTTTCAGGACTTAGTTTATCTGATTTATATTTATAAACATCTGTAATCCCTATTTTTATTTTTCCTTGTTAAAGATGTATACTGTTTTTTACTTTTCAAGTGTGTAAAGCTAATGTTTCTTTATAAATTGTACAATGTCCCTATTTCAGCGTATTCTTTAATTTCTAGTTTCTCACCTAGAGCTTAATTCTAACTTTTTTTTTTGCATAAGTGTTATTAATTAAAAAAATAGTGAACCTAGCAACTTTAGAAAATTGAGGGTTTCTGTTTCCACTAGAATAATCATTTAGGACAAAAGCATACCTAAGTACTTTGCCCCTTCCTTTAGGTTTAGATTGAACTCAAGTGTTTTTAGGTAAGCCTCAAAGTCTAATGCTAAAGACAGCACCACATGTCTATTATTCAGTGTATGATGGGCACAGGGGGCATGTTCTCATTCTTCATCCCCAAACGACAGTAATTCTGAATTCTAAAAGATGTCATTCTACTAAAATATTACTAGCACTCTATAAAATGGTTATTCATAGTTGCAATGCAGTGGTTAAATTGTTCTTAATTATACCCTCTAGTAGGTTTTAGAGATTGAAAAACAGAATTTAACTTTGACTTAGGCTAGAAAGAAAGTAGAAAAAAATTAAAATTCACAGGGCTTTCTTTTGTTTTGTTTATGCTTTAATCTCCAAATATTTCTGATGCTCTTTAATAATAGCTAACTCCCTATTTACTATTAAATTCTGGAAAATGGGTTTTACTTTTATATTTATAGGAAAGTTTCCCTGCTTATATAGGAGCAAAAAATATTAGGTATAATTCACATGTTACTCTACCATTGTGGAAGTTATAAATCATAAATTAGTTATTTTCTCTTCTTCAAAATTAAAAATAATGCATGCTGTTTTTGACATTTGGACAGGACATTCTTTCAGTGGTAGCAAAATTAGCCTCTTGGCATATTTTTATTCACTTAGAAAGAATCCTTAAGGAGTCATTTTATATTTAAAAGCAAAAACTGTATTTCATTTGCCTAGATGTAATTTCTTGCCTGAATCTGTAAAAATAAAATAAGTCAAACAAACTCTTAGATATAAAAATTAGTACCAAAACACTTCATTATAATAATTTTTGCTGTAGTGGTTTATAGCGTAAAATAGTATATAACTATAGTCTGTATTATTTTGAACTTTCATTTTTGCTACTCCAGTAATGATCCATCTTACAGACCTCCAAGGGGCCTAAACAGAACTTTTCAGGAATTTGAATAATTGATTGACTTGCTGCCTGATCTAAATACATCTGTAAAGCTATATTTAAATATACCTCTGTATATAAACTGTTTATGACTTGTAAGCTAATCACCCATGAAGATGGTATGTTTTGTTCCTTGATAGCCAGTACTTTAGACAAGCAATATATAATCCATGTTTATAGTCATATAATAGACACAAATGCAGAATAAAGTAAAAGGGAATATTGCTCCCATTTTATATACTTCACAGAGAAAGCCACAGGCTGAGTAAAAGACAAAAAAAAGGAAAGAAAGAGAGATCAATGCCTAATAACTTTAAAGTTTTCTTCCTTCTTTTTTCCAATGGTAATTGCTTATAATTTTCTTAGTCTCCTATGGACTGAATTGTACTCCCCTAAAATTCCTTTGTTGAAGCCCTAACCCCCACTGTGACTGTATTTGGACATAGGGTCTATAACAAGGTAAATAAGATCCTAAGAGTAGGGTCCTAATCCACTAGAATTGGTGGCCTTATAAAAAAGAGAGAAAATATCTCTCTGCACACGTATACACTGAGGAAAGGCCATGTGAGGACACAGTGAGAAGGTGGCCATCTAAAGCCAGGAAGAGAGACCTCACCAGAAACTAACCATACTGGCACCCTGATCTTAGACTTCCAGCCCTGGAACTCTAAGAAAATAAAATTCTGTTACTTAAGCCACCCAGTCAGCCTAAATTGTGTGTCCTCATTTACCAACAGTTACTGCAAGTTGTCTTTTAAGAATTCAGAATGCATTTATTTCTGGAAACAATGCTTCTGTGGTCGTTAGTTTCCCAAGCTAGTCCCCTGAAATTACACCCCTAGTATAGGTAACCTAACAGTAGTAGACTGAGTTTTAGATCCTGGAAGAAGGAGAACATGCATTATTAGGGCAAAAGAAAAAAGAGGATTTCTTTCTTTCTTCTCTTAGGTGAAGAGCCAGCCTTGTGCAAGATTAGATTAGACAAGGTTTGTCTTCACTTTCTCTTTTCCTGTAGCTTTTTATCTTTCGTCTTCCAAGTTCCTTGCCCCACCCCCAGCATCCTCCAGACCTACTTTCTAAGGGCTTTTTTTTTTGACAGTTGCATTCAATTGTCTGATAAGAAAACAATCTGACTGAATTAATTCACTATAAAGCCAAATAATCAGGATCATTCTCAGAGGTATCTGCATTTTAAAAAAGAAAAGTTTACTCTTTCAAATGAAATCTTTAACTGGTGGATTTTCAGGTTATATTAAAAAGTGAGTAGAAAAGTCCCCAGAAAATCTTCTGGTCTGTTTCCTGTAGCTTTTCTTACTCTTAATCCCTTTACCTTTCCTCTTCTGCTGACTTTTGAGATACTTGAAGGACTCCGGGTTCCTTGGTTTATTCTATACCAACTTGTACATAAAAAAGCATCAAATGAAAATAAGCAAAACTATTTACAATTTGTTGAAAGGACTTCCAGTCTTTTGTTGTGTGCAATTATGTTTTCACATTGTCGTAATCAAATTGCATAATACATTTTATTAACTCTATAGTATTAGTCTACCTTCATTTTAAACATTGCAGTTGTATTTTACTGACTCTTATTAGCCTCAGGGACTTTGGGGTGGGAGCTAAAGAATAGGTAATAGGAATAGAAAATTCACTAGTAAGAGATTTTATAATTGGGAAATCCTTATATTTTAAAGGAGAGTTTAAAACTATGTCTCTTCAAACCACTGGGTTTCTCAAGGGTGTCTCGGGCCAAAGGATAGGAGCACAAAAGGGAGGATCCCAGGGCCCCTCACCTGGACTTCAGTGTGGCGGCTCTACTATAATCTGTAAGACTGTGTTTAAAACAGGGGTTTGTTCCTAAAAAGCTATTGGTGTGCAGGCCCTAATTTAAGGGGAAATCCATGGGTAAAAATATTAAAAACTGGACTTTTCTATACATACACCAAAAAGACAACTAAGCTCAAGCATAAAATTAGTAACCAATTTCTGCCCTTTATAAGAAGCTGTTCTTTATTTGACACCCTTATGCAAAATTTTTGGAAACATTATGTATAGAAGTTATCAAATGAAGAAATTCAGAAGAAAAGTATTTAAGAATATTTGGCCACCCTCCCCCCAAATCTAGATTTTTTTTTTTTAGTCATTTGTTTATAAAACCTGATAAGTACTATTTTCTATTATCAAAGGACCAATTTTTTTTTTCAGTGATACATTTTTATAATTTGAAAGTTATGTATGGGAATCTTATCTCCAGAATTTGTCTCACTATAAAAAATGTTTATTCTTTCTTACTATTAGATGGACCTTAGATGGGCCTTTAAGCAGCTAGCAGTCTCCATGGTTTTGCCTTTTCCAGAATGTCATGTAGTTGAAATCTTTCACTTAGCAGTATGTACTTAAGGTTCTTCCATGTCTTTTGTGGCTTGGAAGCGCTTTTCATTTTATCATTGAATAATTCCATTATATGGATGTGCCACAGTTTGTTTATCCATTCACCTATTGGAGGACATATTGGTTGCTTCCAAATTTTGACAATTATGAATAAAACTGCTGAAAACATTTGTATGCAGGGGGCTTTTTTTATTAATAGACTTAAGTTTCAAACTCTTTGGGGAAAATACCAGGGATTATGATTGCTGGATTGTATTATAAGTGTATGTTTAGTTTTATAAGAAACTACCAAACTGTCTACAAAAGTTACTGTACCATTTGACAGTCCCATCAGTAATGAATAAGAGTTCCCATTGCTCTGCATCCTTTTCAGCATTTGGTGTTAGCAATGTCTCAGATTTTAACCATAGTGGTATCTCATTGTTAATTTACAATTCTCTAATGACATATGATGTTGAGCATCTTTTCATATGCTTATTTTGCCATCTGTATATATTCTTTGGTGACCTATCTGTTCACATCTTTCCCTAATTTGTAATTGGGTTGTATGTTTTCTTATTGTTGAGTTTTAAGAGTTCTTTGTATATTTTGGATAGCAGTCCTTTATCAGAAATGTTTCTGCAAAGCTTTACTTCCAATATGTAGCTTATCTTTTCATTCTCCAGTGTCTTTTGCAGAGCAGAAATTTTTCATTTTAATAAATTATCAATTATTTATTCCAAAATATATTTAATAAGGTATTAAATATACTTTTCTGTTGAAAATTATGCTACTATATTTGAGTAAGGTATTTCTGCCTGTATGAATAGACAAACATTCTCAGAAACAGGGACACCCTGTACTCAACAGGAGTGATTTTAACTTGGGCACATGTGGTATTTTATATGTAGATCACACAATGGCAGTATCATCTAGCCATGTTTTAAAAACACAGGATAACTCACAGGAGGTGATAGATAAGGGGAGAGACATTTTAAATGAAGAAGAACAGTATAGAGAGAAGCTTTTATATTTTTTAAGCTTTGTCTGATTCAAGAACTTTGTCATATCACTTATGGGCAATAATATGGAGTCTCATTCCCTAAGCTCTGCTGCTAAGTAGCTTTGTGATCTGGGCAAGTTTTAACCTCTTTGGTTTGGGGAGATGTGGGGGGGATGTGGGGTTTTTGTTGTCATCGTTGTTTTGGTTTGTTTGCTTGTTTGTTTGTTTTTTGAGACAGGGTCTCGCTCTATCTCCCAGGCTAGAGTGTAGTAGTGTCATCGTAGCTCACTGCAACTTCAAACTTCTGGGTTCAAGTGATCCTCCCACCTTAACCTCTCAAGTAATTGGGACTATAGGTGCACACCACCATGCCCAGCTAATTTTTCTCTTTTTTGTAGCTGTAGGATCTCACTATTTTGCCCAGGTTGGTCTCAAACTCCTGGCCTCAAGAGATCCTCCTGCCTTGACCTCCCAAAGTGCTAGGATTACAAGCATGAGCCACCGCACCTGGCCTAGCTTTAACCTCTTTGAATTTTAATATCTTGAATGAAATATATTGAATATATTGAAATATATATAATATATTGAATGAAATCATTTCTGAGCGCCTATCTTTAAAATTCTGAGGTTTTGTATCCAATATATGATGCTTACATTACATTATTACCTGTAATTTTTAAACAGTATTAGAGCTAATGTTAGAGGAAGTTGCCTACAGAAAACAAGTAATTTTTTTCATGTACTTTATTTTCTATTGTTTGAACCTCAAAAGCATATCTAGGAGGCCGGGCGCGGTGGCTCACGCCTGTAATCCTAGCACTTTGGGAGGCCGAGGCGGGTGGATAGCTCAAGGTCAGGAGTTCAAGACCAGCCTGAGCAAGAGCGAGACCCCGTCTCTACTATAAATAGAAATTAATTGGACAACTAAAAATATATGTAAAAAATTAGCTGGGCATGGTGGCGCATGCCTGTAGTCCCAGCTACTTGGGAGGCTGAGGCAGAAGGATTGCTTGAGCCCAGGAGTTTGAGGTTGCTGTGAGCTAGGCTGAAGCCACGGCACTCTACAGCCCGGGCAACAGAGTGAGACTCTGTCT
>CAUYRT010019159.1:0-45569 GCA_963574885.1 Lepilemur ruficaudatus
AATTGGCCAACTAAAAACATATATAAAAAATTAGCTGGGCATGGTGGCGCATGCCTGTGGTCCTAGCTACTTGGGAGGCTGAGGCAGAAGGATTGCTTGAGCCTAGGAGTTTGAGGTTGCTGTGAGCTAGGCTGACGCCACGGCACTCACTCTAGCCCGGGCAACAGAGTGAGACTTTGTCTCAAAAAAAAAAAAAAAAAAAGTTCAGAAGTAACCAGTAAAAGATGAATGATAAGAATGCATAATTTCCAAACCCATTGGAGAGGGATGGGGGAGGACAAAGAAAAATTGATCAATCCTTTAAAAGGCAAGAAAGAGGAAAACAGACCAAAAAAGTACATCAAAAATAGAAAATTACAAAATAAGATGTCAGAAGTTCAAATGTCAGTAATCACAGTAAGAGTTAAATTAATTTCACCTACTGAAAGATATAACAATAGTAGCAGCTAATATTTATTGGGTATTTACTATGTATCAAGCACTGTTCTTTACATATTAACTCCATTAATCCTCATATCAAATGCATAATATAGATACTACTATTATCTGCATTTTACAGATGAGAAAACTGAAGCTGATAATCACCAGCTAGTAGGTGGCAGAGCTAGGACTTAAATTATAGAAGTCTAGCTTTAGAAGTTTACTCTAATAGGCTAGTAGCTTATTAGAAGTTCTATCTTGTCCATAAACACAGGCAATGTTTACATATTAACTGTAATATTAAGATATAATTTTATAATTAGTTTCCATTTTGCTACAGTGTTCTTGTTGTTCTCTACCCTTTTTCTCTCCTCTACCTTTACTCCATCCTCCCAGCTTCTACAACCTTTCTCCATACTCATACAAATATTTAAATATACTTGTATATAAGAGCAGGCGTTTTGGGCCATGGTTTACTTTTACAAAAATGGAAGCATACTATACTATATACACTTCTTTGCAATCTGCTTTTCTCTTAGGAATACACAATTGATGTCTTTACCAAAGAAGAGACATAGAACTAACCTACCCTTTTCAACAAACTACTTCGTCACACTGCATAGTTTATATGAACACAACTTATTCAACCATCCCCTTTCTGATGGACGCTCAAGTTACAGAGCTGGTTCTAGGATCGCTACGATAGTCTGAGGGTTCAGCTTCCCTGACCTCATTTTCACCAATTTCAAGTCAACTTTAGTTTACATATCCTGGCAGAACGCTTTACATACATTGATTTTTAATCATTACAACACCCACAACGATTTAGGTATTATCCTTCCATTTTGCCAATGAGAAAACTGAGAGTCCGAGAGTTATTAAACAAATTGCCTAAGGTCATACAGCCACAAAGTAGCTGGGTCCAAAGCTCCTACTATAAATCTCTACTCTGCTTTATAAACCCATGTAGCCTCCAAGAGTAAACTCTCCCTGGAAACATCTAGTGTCAGCCAGTAAGGTTGGCTTTATCTTCGCTGCATGGGCCATCTCCGGGGCCCCAGTCCTCGTTAGGCGCCTAGATCAGAGAATGGAGATCGTCCCATCCTCCCAAGTATCCTGGGCAGTTCTGGAAAAAAACTTTTCGAGAATTTGATTCTTGAGCAGAGGCCGGTCGAAAGGCGACCCTTTTCTCTCAGAGATGTCGGCGACGCTCACACGATTTGGTAGAATCCGAACTTAACAGAGACCAAGATCCACCAGGCGACCAGAAAAGGGACGGGGAGACATGGCGGGAATGCAATTACAGTTACTGTAACACAATCAGGATGAGTCTGGGCGCGACGCAACTCATCCATCCCTGGCAGCTCCCACAGCAGGCGGAAAGGGGGTACTTACGCGCAAACTGCCAACTCTTTTGGCCTTCAAACCTCTCAAACTCCTAACAGTTCACTCCCACGTGTCCGGGTTGCGGAATTCTTGGTCCCCTAAACCACCGCCTCTACTGCAGAGCCAATCGGGGAGCATTGCGTCATCACCGGACGCCAGAAAGAGTCAAGGGCGAGATCAAAGCGAGCCCTGGCGACCGCGAGGCCCTGGGAGCCCTGCTGTGGCCATGGTAACTGAGTCAACGCGATCAGCCTGCGCAAAGCCTCCTGGGAGTGGTGGTTCGACGGCGTCGTATACCTGCTTTCTTTGCGGGCGGAGAAACTACAACTCCCAGAGCGACCCGGAAGCATCCCGTGCAGAGGAGCGGTTGTTGCAGCTTTGGCCGAGGTCCGGGCCTGAACTTGAAAAATGCTGCTGACGCCCCAGGAAAGGTCCTCCTTGAAGAAGAGGATGGGGCTGAATCGCTGGAAACAGCTCACAAGAAAGCCGAATCCCAAGGTGATCCCAATAGGGAGCTTTGGGGGGCGGGGACCTGTCCAAGACGCTGCCCAGTCCCGAAGCCACGGGCAGCACCTACTGTGCTTCCTCCCTTTTCCCCCTGGGGCATCATTACCTGACACGCCCCTGCCTTGACCGCCCGGGAGACAGCATTGAGCTGAGTGAAGTGCTTCTCGGAGCGTTTTGGGGTCTGGGCACCTTACGGCTTTGCTGGGCAGCATCGTGGAAGAACTGTTTTCATCTAATGCTCTTCTCAAACAGGAGAGGTCTGCTTAATGCCTATCTAAGTGAAGGGAATTTGCGACCTCGCTTCCCCTCACCACCAATTTTAGAAAACTTCCCACATATGTCTTTCTTTCTTTTTTCTTTTATTTTCTTTTCCTTTCTTCTTTCCTTCCTTCCTCTCTTTCTTTCCTTCTTTCTCTCACTCTCCCCCTCCCGCTCTCCTCCCTCTCCCCCTCTCCCTTCTTCCTCTCCTCTCTCCCTCTCTCTCCCTCTCTCTCCCTCTCTCTCCCTCTCTCTCCCTCTCTCTCCCTCTCTCTCCCTCTCTCTCCCTCTTCCTTTCTCTTTCTCCCTCCCTTCCTTCCTTCTTTCCTTCCTTCCTTCTTTTCCTTTCCTTCCTTTCCTTTCTTTCTTTCATGTTTTGCAGATCTGGGGGAACTAATCTTTATTGAACGGGGGAGATCTTCACATTAAATGCTCTGCTTATGTTCCTGTCCTTCCGGTTTTACATAAAGTATCTAAAATGAACTCAGGTATGCAAGTGAATATTGAATATAGCAATACTTGATTCACATGGGAATTTCTAAATTAAACCGGTATTCAAAAAATAGATCCTCTTCCTGTTACCCCTTTTGATGCATTAGCACCTGAGGACAAGAAAAAAACCGATAACCCCATTTTAAACTTGAAACATATGTAAGTGACATGTGCAGAGTCACAATCACACGGTGTGTGCTTTCCACAAGATACCTTTTTAACAGTCACAAAAATAAATGCTTTAAATGTAAGAGTACTAAAATGGAGAGGCTTCTCAGCTTTCAACTCCAGAGCAGTTTCACCAGCTGTTTTCACCCTTACATTACACTTTCCAAAAAAATATTCTGTAGATGTGTGGCCTTTGTGACGGCCCCATGCAGTTTTTCTTGTGGTTTATTCTAAATTTACCCACTAAATGCACTGGATGTACTGCACTTGGTAATCATTTTGCCCCAGATACTGGAGGGTGCAGACTGGAGCATTAGAGAGACTTGGAAACTGAGGCTGCTCCTCCTGTAATGCATCAGTTGCATAATGGATTGGATCCAAAATAGGTTATGGATATAGACTTGATAATGAAAGGTAAATATTTGGGACAATTTCTTAGGGCTCCAAAAGGAAAAATTTTTGCTGGTAGTGCTCATTGTTACTGCCTAGAGGATGAAAAGGTAAAAACACAGAGCTCCTTGAAGTTCATTTGTGTTTTAATGGGATCAGCTCTTTCTTTGTTGCAGTGACAAAATGATTCAGCAGGACAACTGCATTAATTAGTTATCTGTAAGGTGCTTTGAAGGGGAAGTGTTAGGTAAATGACACTTTTAGGTAGGTATTATACTTTACCAACCTTCATGTGTCAGTATGCTAGTTTAGATATCTCCTTATTTTTAAAACCCACCTAATTTTTAGCAAAGCAGATACCTCTGTTGGGTGAAGATCGGAGGGAATTCTGCTAGCTTCTGGGAGTTGGAGTGAAGAAAGAAGTCCTAATGATCCGATTTCTAATTTCAGATTAATATCTGACTGATCTGGGTGGAAATTTACTTGTCTTCCACCTCATTTTCTGCTTTGTAAAACAGAAGTCAGATTGATTAACCCTCACTCCACCCCCAGCCCCCCAGTTCGTACTAAAGCAAACCCTAGATAAGATAAGAAAACTCTTGATCCAGGCTTCTCCTGAAAAGAGTAAGGAGAGGAACATACCCTTCTCCAGGCATTGGATAATCTGGCTAATTAATCAGTGCCTGTTTCGCTAATTAGGGTTTTTATGATTTTTAAAATAATTTTTATGGTTTTTATATCTAGCATTTTTATGTCTTGGCTCTTAACCCTGGGGAGCTTTAAAAAAATACTGATGCCTGGGTCCTATCCCAGACCAATTAAATCCAAATCTCAGGGTGGGCCTAGACAAGAAATAAAAAGTTAGACAATGTCCTAGAGAAGGCTTCATGTTGTAGTTAATAATTACATCAATTATTGCTAATCAATGCTGAACTTTCCAATTGAAATTCTTTGGGGAAATGATAAAGGACACTTTCCATATGTTTAGTCAGAAGGATAGATTAAAATGGCAAAGATGATGAAGATATCACTGTGTATTAATATTCTGTGTATATTATCCACACAGCTTGCTTTTGACCCTGACAATGTAGAACCCTGGATTAAGGTAAGGATATTTCAAAATTAAAACCGAGAATTGAGAATCAGGCATATTCAGATTGAAAAGAAATACTAATAGGTCTCCACTTTGCACATATTTTGCTATTTTTATTCCCATGTGTCTATGTATTTGCCTTAATTTTATACTTTATAGTATTTTCTCATTATTCTGTTGCTTCTTATGAAAGCATTCAAGTAGGAATGACAAGACATGCTCTTTAAATGCCGTATCACATGAAGAGAATTAAAGAAACAGGGAAGGAGAAGCCTTAGGAAAGGATATGGTGGCCTACCTCAGATGTTGGAAAGACTGTACTATAGTTCATTGACATAGGGAACTAATGGGTAAAAGCTGCATGTGAATCACAAGGAAGAATTTTCTAATGACTAGAAGGATCCAGAAATGAAGAGGGCATTCTCATAACGAGATGTGTTTTCTGTTGCTGGAGGTATTCAAGTGGACTCTAAATGGTCACTTAGGCTAATGAAGAATGTATTTGAGCATTCAGTAGCGGGTGGCGGCAGGATTGGTTTAGATTTAGATAACCTCTGAGATCTCTTCCAGGCCTAAGATGTATATTTTTGAGTCCAAGTATGATTTAAGTTGAAAGTGCCCATTAAACCATTTCAGGTGTGTGCCTCTGAGTGTCAGTTGGCAACTTCCCACTCTCTATTCATTGTGTACCACATATTTCAAAATCATGCAGCATTTTCCCAGGCAAATATCCTTCTGACTGACAGTATTTTGAAGAATTATTACTTATCTAAATTGATATCCATCATGAGCACCAAGTCAGATAGAACCTGGGCCAGATGTAATTATTTTTAACCATTTATTAATTCAGCTGTTATTTATTAAGTGCGTACCGAGTACTAGCCCACTAGGGGCACTAGAGCTAAAACAAGCCACAGGGCAGGGAAAATCCCTGCCTTCCCAGAGTTTATAGTCCAGTAGGGGATAAACAACTTATGCAAAGCTGATGGAAGAATTACAGATGGAATGGAAGCACATGATGGGAGGCACTAATCTAGAGGGAGCCAGGGATGGCTTCCTGGCTACTGCAGAAGGCCTCACTTATAGGACAACTAAAATGGATCTGCCATCATGGAAGCGAATCTCTGAGAAAACCACTCCTCAACATTTAGTAAATCTAGCTTGCATGTCAGTGTTGAGAGTCCTGGTGCCAAGCCCCTGCAGGACTTAGTCACACAGCTAGTTACCATCTCTTCCAGAAAGGAAGATTTCACTAAAACAGGAGGATAAAATTCTGCTTTAACTTGTCTATACCATTTTCCTCTTTTATATAGGTTTCAGCCAGCTTGACTCAGATTTCTATCATTTCTTTTATCATTCCTCTAAAACTTCTGCAGTAGCTCTTTCTCCATTGTGCCCTCAAATCTCCCATCTTGAGAAAAAAATCAATAAGTCCTTATTTGACCCAGCAGTCCATTCTGATTGCTGAATGATTTCTTTTTCTTATCCAGTGTTTTTGGATGTATAACCTGGATTCCTTTACCTTTGTATTTTTATTGTCCTTTTGTGTCATTTATTTTCCTGCAGTTTTTATTTTTCACCATTCCAGGGAAACTTGTTAGGAATGACTTCCTGACCAAATCCAGTAGTCTCTTGATAGTCCTCAAACCTTTTCAAGTCACATTTGATATAATTATCACTTTTTTATTCTAGAAATCTTCTCTATTATCTTTTTTAACACTGTTTTCTCCTGATTCTCTTACCACCTCTCTGTTCACTTCTCTGTTTTCTTTTCTGATTTTTCTCCCTAATATATCCCAACTCTCGGTGCACCCTAAACAGTTAAGACCTCTGGACCTAAGACTTCCAAATCCACTTAAGTGGGCCACCCTCTCAAAATCAGCTGATACCTTGTTATGTGGAAGGAGAGAGGAGTGTATCGAAAGGGTGTGGAGGATAGTGAAAGTTGAGAAAGGCCTCTCTTCAGAACAGAAAAGGAAGATTGCCCAGTAGCACTGGAGACCTGGCTGAAGCAGGTAACCATAATTTTTCATGGTCCCCAAAATTGGTAGATTGGATTGATCCATGCTTGGAGGTTTTCATCAGAAAGGGAAAGCAACAGGAGTTTGAGGATGATGTAAGATAGTAATTGAATATTCACACTGAATAGTAATGGAAGGGGACCCTTTAAAGGGCTCATAAGTCAGAAGAGGGAGGCATACAGTGACTGGAGAACCTGGGTTGGTCCAACATCAATGTTGTGGGAGTAGGGAGAATGAAACAGGGAGATTGATAGGAGGTTGATGTTGGAGAGGGGGTGATCAGAGTTTGGTTTGACCTATGGAAAATGCTGTGAACCATGCTGTGTGACATGGTTCAGAGTGACCATGTCAGTGGGTTGCTGAAGTGGAATTGAGTGGAAAGCTGTTGGAATACAGAAGATCAGGCTGAAATGTTGTTGAATCATCCTCAGAGATGTTGAAATCACTTAGAATCAGGCAGATGCTTGAGTAAAACTGTGAGTCCTACAGCAACTCACCCAAAATGCAACAGTCCATAGTGATTTGTGACTCATCTTCATCCTGATTAGACAGACTGACTCATCTTACTCCAGTATATTCTGTGAATTGATTGAGCTTTCTAAAGATTTTCATCCAGTCAGCTCTTTGCTCTTGAACCTTCAGTAATTCTGTGTGCTGTCAGATGAAACTTTGTACATTCCAGACAGGCATTTCAGGCCTTCTGTGAATCTACCTATAACATAAACTTACACGTGTGGCAGCCCCTGTAGTGATACTCTGTGTGACTCCTGTTAGGCTAATCTGCTTCTCCTCCATCATGTAGCAGTTCCCTTTGCTTTGACTCATGCTGCTCCTTCAGCCTGGAATATCTGCCCTCTCTGAGAAGCCAAACCAGACCCTTCCCTTACAGCTCAACTTGAGATGTTCCTCCTCACCCATCTCAATCACATAATCCCATCCTCTAATACTCTTTCCCTTGGAATTATTTTGGTATGTATATATCAAAATACATATACACATATGTATATGTGTATGCTGTACACACATATGCTATATACATGTAGCATCAAACATTTGCTTTTATGCAAAGTGATTAAAAAATAATTGGGTACGTCATAAATAATATTACAGCACTATTATATATGAACATGCTGTATGCACATGAGGGTATGTCAAGAAACTCATGTTTATATCCCCTGGTTTTGAGGAAATCAAGGATTACATTGCAACTGCTGTTTCTCTCATCCATGGTGATAGGCTACAGAGGATCTGGAGTGGACCATGAAATTGATATATGTGTGCTATGGGACACAAGCAGCACATACAGAGCATTTATAAGATCATGGGAATAACTGAGATAGTTCCTTTACAAATTACATGCTTATGTATAACATAGTTACTGAGCAATAAACTTTTGAAGATGTTCAGTTCTTTTTAAATCACCCTGCATTGCTTTAAAACCGTTCTTGAGTTGTTTATTGTACACATGACATGCCGCACCAAATATAAAAAAAGTGAACTTTTTAAGAACAGAAACTTTTACTTCTGTTTCCTCTTAATGCCCACAACATTGCTGCAACAGAGCTAGCTTTCAATCAGGACTTGCTGAAAGAATAAGTTGTTAAATTGACACAATGTTTTACTGAAATACAGAATAGACCTCTCTTGTCTCTTATATATTTATTTTGGAAAAAATGGTAAGGATGTAATGTTTTAAGAGAAAGAAATATAGCGATTATTTATAATCCTTAGTATCATCTAGTAGTCCCTGCCCCCATCTTCATTTTATTTATTTATTTGAGACAGAGTCTCACTCTTTCCCCTGGACTAGAGTGCAGTGGCATCATCATAGCTCACTGCAACCTCAAATTCCTGGGCTCAAATGTTCCTCCTGTCTCAGACTCCCAAGTAGCGGGGACTATAGACGTGCACTACCATGCCCAGCTAATTTTTTCTATTTTTAGTAGAGATGGGGTCTCGGGTTTGCTTGTGTTGGTCTCAAACTCCTGAACTCAGGCGATCCTTCCTCCTTGGCCTCCCAGAGTGGTAGGATTATATGTGTGAACCACCACGCCTGGCCCAAATCTTCATTTTAAATCATGTCCCAAACGTTTGCCTTGTTAAAGCCAAGCAGACGTTTCTCTTTACTCCCTTATTTGTCAGTACTGGACCCTACCCTTCTTTATCCTTCAATCTTCTTCCTCTTATCTCTCAAGCTCTCTACCCTCTTCTGTTAAGAACTTGTATAAATTCCAACTCAGGTAGGATGACACATCATATATAGTTATTTCTTTCACTCATAGCCTGAGGAACTAAATCTACATATCTGTGGTTGTTGTTTATTTTTTGTTTGTGGGTGTTAGTTTAAAAAATTAAAGTTGATCAATTTATTTGTATATTATTTACATATGTGTATATATATGGTATATGCAGAATTCATCTTGCTGTCTTAGAATTTAAGAACCTAAAGGAAAGACTATGTATCAGCCAGCATTAAATCCAATAAATGTCATATACCACCAATATAAATTTGGTCATATCAGACAGAGACTGTGAGAAATAATATGGGAAAACAGGTCTCTGCAAAGTGACCTCATAAGGAGTAAATGATATTTTTCTTGACTCTAATAACATATTTTCTTGTGGTTCATATCTTTTCCTGTGTATTATATTTTCTACATCTTTTTCAAATTACCCTTGACTTTTCAACTTTATTCCTCTGTTTCTGTCTGACACATGAGCACTTGGACAGTAAACCCCATGGCCACTTTTGGCAGAGATACCACCAGTCTTTCCACAAAGGGCAAAAGAGAAACTCATTTTCAAAATAGGTCAGGTGACAATATAAATAGAGGAAAGTACACCTTTTTTGTATATGTTTTATTCTTTTAACATTTATTGGGCACCTGTTAAGTGCCTAGCACTGTTCTAGTGCTAGGGGTTCAATTGCAAAGAAGACAACAATCTCTGCCAACATTCTACTTGAGGGAGACAATAAATGATAAAATATAGGGTGATAAGTGCTATAGAGAAAGAGCAGAGAGGAAGGAGAAAGTGAGCCATAGGAGAGTGGTCACACCACATAGGGTGGTCAGAGAAGGCCTTACTGAGAAAGTGACATTTGAGCAAAGACTTGAGGAAATGAGGGAGTCATATGGATACCTGTAGGAGAGCAGATCCGGCAGAGGGCAAGTAAGGGCAAAGGCCCTGCGGCATACACTTGGCATATTTGAGGAGGAACAAACAAGGAGGTCAGTGTGGCTGAAGTAGAGGGAGCAAAGGGATGAGCAGCAGGCGAGGAGGTTGGAGAGCTCACAAAGGACCTCGTGGCACAGGACGTTGAAGCGCATTGTAAGGACTTTGACTTTTGTTCTGACTGAAATCGGGAGCCACTGAAGCATTTCGAGTGGAATTATAACATGATATGGCTTCCATTTTAAAGGGATCTCTCACTGCTATGGTGAGAGGCTGTGCCAGAAAACCTGTTGAGGAAATTGTGCTTTGGGCCAAAGTGATAGCAGTGGAGGTGATGGGAAGGGGTCAGATTCTGGATATATTTTGAAGTTAGAGTCAGCAGATTTCCTGACAGAGTGTATGTGGGGTGAGGGAGAGAGAGATTCGATAAAGGAGGACTCCAGAGTTTTTGTCCCAAGTTTGAGCAACTGAAAGAATAGAGTTGTCACGACCTGAGTTGGAAGATGAGGAACACAGTAAGCGTGGGGGAAAGCAGGTTTGTGGGGAGGGGGAAAGTCAGGGGTTTAGTTGTAAAATAAGGTTTTTTATACCATGCAGGTAAATAAAAATGCAAAGGCAGTTTGCCCACCTCCTTCATCCCCTTGCCCAATTCTGTTGATTTGGTCGTGTTTTTACTGGACTTTTACTGTCGAGTTGAAACATTCTGGATGACTACAGTTCGGTTACTCTGTTTTGCCCATTTTTATTGAACTTAATTTTATTAAAATTAGTTTGCCTAATTTATGATGGGAGGCTCTTTTCAGGAGTAGTAACTTGAGAAAGTTGTAATTATTCTGCCTCTGGTTCATATTCATATGCAAGTCCTAGTGGCATGGAAACTAATAAAATGCTAAATTTTTATTTAAAATAAAATATCCAGGTCTCAG
Source organism: Lepilemur ruficaudatus (assembly GCA_963574885.1). Taxonomy (NCBI): domain Eukaryota; kingdom Metazoa; phylum Chordata; class Mammalia; order Primates; family Lepilemuridae; genus Lepilemur; species Lepilemur ruficaudatus. Next base: position 10,836 of record CAUYRT010019159.1, read on the forward strand.
GATCCCATTACTAATGCCCTAAACAAAAGTTATCTAAAGTTTAAATAACCTTTTGTTCAAATGTAAACATTGCGAACACCTGTTAGAACTTGGTAAAACTCTGCAAGTAATTTAATATGATACATGAAACCAAAAAATTATTTGGGGTGGATGTTTAAACCTCAAAGCTCCTTCAAAAATGGAAAAATGAAAGAACCTTAATAGTTGGCAGAAAATCAGATTCTTGAATAGGACAGAAATTCTCTAACCCTGAACAAAGTCGTCATCATCTTAATGGATTTTCTTCTGTTACATTGAAGAGAGTGGAAAAAGCCTCAGAACTTGCAGTTTTGAACGCATTTCCTGCCAGAAATTCAGATTTACCTGGAAGGCTTTGGAGCCAAATCAGAGATTTGGAAACATCTGAACAAATAGAGGATCATGATGAAGTCTATGCAGAAGGTGAGAGAATATATTTTTTGCTGTGATGTTAACAATTCTTAAAGCATAACCCATAATGGATTTCAAAGTAGGGAATGGAAGGTTTTAAAAAATCTTGTTCTTAATTTTCCTTTCTTTCTACTGCCCTGAAGCTAATTTACTCTGGAGTTAACTCTAATATTATAAGTAAGGCTATATTTAAGGCCCATTTTATTTCCTGAAATAGAATACATCCAGGGGCAGTTTGATGTAACTAGTTAACAGGTAAGGTATTAGTCCTGTGGCACAGATGTTGGCATGTTAATTTTATCTGGTATTATACAGATACTTTGACCACAGTTGGTGAATCAATTTTGTTCCTGATGAAGAGATCCTAAAACCAGTCTAACTTCCCTATCTCTCAAAAGCAATTACTCTTCTGGAATTCAGTGTTTTAGTTACTTATCCCCTGAGGAACTCTGCCATTTAGGGATTGAAGGGATCAGGAGGAACCAGCAAAGGAGACTGAGAAGGCGAGGCCACTGAGGTAGGAGGAAAGTCAGAGGGTGATGTCCTGGAAGCCAACTTCCTTTTGGATTATTTATGTCTCCAATTATTCCATTTATTTCTTCATTTATTCAACACATATATTCTTAATTCTTACTCTGTGTCAGGTATGATTTTAGGCATTGGAAGCACTGGTTATGAATGAGAGAGGCAAAGCCCTTGCTTTCATGAAGTATACATTCTAGAGTGGGAATAAAGAAAATTAAAAACAAATTATCAGGTAGTGATATGTCATTCAAGTTTGAACCTGAATAACAGAGAGGCAGTTGACCAGTGGTGGTGGAGAGCATTTTAGGCAGAGTGAAAGGTGGTGTCAAGAACTACTGTACAGACAAACCTGGTGTGCTTGAGGAACTGGAGGAAGACCCACATGACTGGACCTTCCCATTACAGATGAGCTTGCAGGGGGGGAGCAGAAGACACATCACATAGGGCCTTTGCAGGCTTGGGGAAGGAATTTAGATTTCACTTAGAGTATGATAGGATGACATCAAAGGATTTTAAGCAGGTCTGTAATATTAATAGGACAATTTTTTAAATATATGAAGAGTGGATTATAGGGAAGAAAAAGAGGGAAGGGGCAATGTCTGGAAGGCTGTTGCAGTAGTCTGGGTGAGCAGTAATGGCTATTGGTCTCAAGTGGTTGGCTGTACTGGAGATAGAGGAAGGAAACTGATTCTGAAACTGGCAGGGCTGATCTTACCCACCCTACCTCCCACCCTACCAATAGGGATACATGACATACTTTGCCTATTAAGGGTTCTGAGAAGTCCTGCAGTTAAAAAGAAATGTCTACTTACCCCATTTCCTAAGCTTCCTAGACCATGAACCTCTTTTCATCCTGAAATACCTATTAATATCCTGAGAAAGTAGTGATTCATATTAGGAAGTGCTAGTGTATGGATAGAAAATGGTTTTCAAAGATTTATATCATTCTTTCTCCTTTCGTCAACTATATTAATATTCTACAAGAGCTAGTGTTCTGAGGAATGTACTTTGAAAAACTCTGCTTTGAGATAGCTTGTATACTTCTCTGATCTTATGTGAGGTGTTTCTGTAGTTTAACCCTCCAAGGGAAGTTTCCTTTGTTTTTAGGGGACATTTTACAGTAAATCCCCATTTACCAATGATTGGCACTTAGTTGGTCTGAATTATTTTACATATAAATTATTATACACATAAAGGTCTGAATTACTGTATATTAGGATTAATCAATAAATCTTTGTTGTTCCCTCTACCTTCCTCTGAAAGCCAATAGTGTATACTTTTTACATTTAGCTTCTATTATTCTGATTACTTTTTTCTTATTTATTTTAAATACCTCTTGGCATCATTTAATATAAATACCCCATTTCCTAATTGCTGTGCAATAATGATAACAATGATGAAGGTAATGCTAAAATAGATGTTTTTCTTCTTTGAAATCCCCATGCCCGACACGTAAGAGCTGTTTCCTAATGATAGCAATGAAGATAATGCTAAAGTGGGCATTTTCCCCCATACCTATATAATTTAAGAAAATTTTCTCAACATCGTTAAGAAATCCAAATCGAAGTTAGCTTTCAGGGTTTCACAATTTGATTTTCCTCCTACCTCTCCTTAGTCATCTTTCTTAGTTCTACCTTAACTCTTTAGCTCCTAAATGCTAGAGTTCCTCAAGGCTCAGTCCTTGAACCTCTTTTCTATCTACCTTCTTCCTTTGGTAATCTCATCCACTTTTATGGCTTTAGATACCATCTGTGTGCTGACAACTCCCTGACTTATTTCTTCAGCTTGGACCTCCCCCCTGAAATCCAGAATATTATAACCAATACCATATTTGATACCCCTCTTTAGTGCTTCATAAGCATCTCAAACCTAACATGTCTAAAATCTTTCCCCCCCAGACTTGCTGCTCCCTTGGCCTTCTGCATCTAAGTAAATGGCATCTCCATCTTTGCAGTTGCTTAAGCTGAAAGACTTGTAGATTTCTTTCTCTGGCATCCCATATCCAGTCTATCAGCAAATTATGTTAACTCTACCTCCAAACATTTTTTTCTTGAATTGAATTATTTTTAATAACTCCACTCCAAATCTAGGCCACCATCACCTCTCGCCTGGTTTATTGTGTTTGTCTCCCAATTAGCATTCCCTGCTTAAGGGCTTGTCCCCTATAGTTCATTTTAACATCGTGGTCAGTGATCCTCTTAAAATATAAGTCATCTCTTTGCTCACAGCCCTCCTGTGGATTCCCATTGCAGTCAGAGTAGAAAAGCTCAAGTACCTAGAATTGTGTCTAAACAAGGAGATTTCAACCACAGGACTATTGACATTTGGGGCTAGAGAAATTTTGTTGTGGAGGGGGCTATCCTGTGAACTGTAGGATGTTTAACAGAATCCCTGGCCACTACCCACTAGATGCTAGTTTCACATCTTCCAAATGGGACAAGGAAAAATGGCTTCAGACATTGTGCTATGTCCACTGGACGGCAAGGTTGCCCCAGTTTATAACCACTGCTCTAAACCTGATCTACACCTGCTTCTACCTCATCTGCTGTTCTCCCTCTCACTCACTGATCTCCAGCCACACAGGCCTCCTTGCTGTTTTTTCAGCACTCTAGATACTCCTGCTTATGGCCTTTGTACTTGCTTTTTCCCTCTGTATAGAATATTCCCTTATATATCCAGATGGCATACTCCCTCACTGCCTTCCCATCTTTGCTCCAATATCTTAAAACTACAACACCCATTTTCCATTTCCTGCATTCCATTTCTCCTTTCCCTGCTTTGTTTTTCCCCTTATATTTATTGTCTCTCTTCCCCAATTAAAAATGTAAGCTTCATGGTGGTAGGGTTTATTTTTCCAGTTGGGTTCACTGCTATATTTCTAGCATCTAGAAACAGTACTTGACACATGATAGGTGCTCAATTAATATTTATTGAATGAATGAAAACAGTGAATGAAGAAAGTTTATGAAGTAATTGGAATGTTTAAAAGATGTTTTTGTTTTATTGATAGCTCAGGAGTTGGTCAATGACTGGTTAGACACCAAATTTAAGCAAGAATTAGCAAGTGATGGAGAAAGTGATGCTGAAAACACTGTGTCAAGCACTCTTATGCCAGAAGCTGATGGCCATTTGAAATATGACAAGTTTGATGGTAAGAACTTATCTGATTATTCTAAGCTTTAATATCTAATGAATGTGTCTAAGAAGTCTTTATAATTGTTTTGAATGATAAATGATATATATTTGATTTTTCTGTGTTTTGCTTAGTTCTATTGGTTTTAATTTGTTGTGATTGAATGTAGATTACTTATGCTATATCTTTAGTAAATTCATGGTGCTTTTTTAAATTAAAAATTCTATTACAGTTGTCCCTTGGTATCTATGAGGGATGATTGGTTCTAGGATTCCCCTCAGATACCAAAATCCTTGGGTGCTCTATACACAACCTCCCATATACTTCATCTCTAGATTACTTATAATGCCTAATACATTGTAAAGGCTATGTAAATAGTCACTATGCTGTATTTTTTATTTGTAGTTTTTTATTGTTCTTTTGTTACCTTTTATTTTTTATTTTCTTTAGAATATTATCAACCCATGGTTGGTTGAATCTGGGGATGTGGAACCCATGGGTGGGGAAGGCTGGCTATATTTGTAATACTGCTTATGATTATAATAGCAATTAATGCTGTTTAAGAGTGCCCCTTCCCCCATATATCATTGGACTATTTACTTTGGTAGAGACTACATTTAAGCATTCATACATCATTTTTATATTTACAAAATGCTTCCTATTTCTTTATTAGTTATCACTTATAAGGGAGGTTATTACTTTTCTATGTTTGTTTTTCCAGGAGAGAAAAAAACTACTATTGTGTGCAGAACTAGTGATAGATAAGTTAGATGGTTAACTTGGAAGGAGCGTTCCTCGAATGCACTCAAATGTCTGAGGTTTCTTCTGCTAAGCATAGGAGTAGGCATGGTGATATTGGGGGCAGCTCCCCCCGCATGACTCAAACACCCTTAGTGAACACACCTGGCATCATCCCCCTTATTTAGGGTTCTACAAAGTCCCCAGCTGGGGGATCACAAAATCATGATCTCTTAAAGTTAGAAGAATCCTTCAGATCACTGGGTCAGATCCACCTTCCTTCCCTACTCAGATAGAAATCCTCCTGCAGTGTCTCTAACCTAACACATGGTGATGTAATCTCTGCCTGAACACCTTCCAGGATGGGGAGCCTACACTTGGGAGGAACCCATTCAGCCACTGTGAGGCCCTAATCTTTATAGAATTTCTTGGTTAGGGGAACTGAGATTTTATCCTTAGTAACTTTTTACCCTTTAGTACAACAGAAAATAACATGTTCTCTCTCAAGAACAGTCTTTTTCATTTTTTGTGGGAGTTGTAATCATATCTGATCACTTATGTGCTTTGATGTTTCCAGATTAAATAGCACCAGTATTCTCAACAATTCCTTATAACGTGGTTTCTAGGTCTTATCATCCTGGTGCCGCCTTTTGGACATTTTCTAGTTTATCAGTGTCATTATTACAATGGGATGTGTCAATATTTCATACTGTTTCTAAAGCAAATATATGGAACATAGTGAAACTATTACTTCTTTTGATATGGTGCTAATAGATGTAGTTACATCCCTTTACTTAGATTGGCTGTTATCATCTAGTATCATACCAGGACTCAATCATGTTATGTTGGTAGAGTTGGGTTTTTTAAATCAAAATATTGAACAAAAATATTATGTAATCATTAAAAAGGATTTTTACCAAAATATTAATTAACATATGATTATCTCAATAGACACAGAAAAAGCACTTGACAAAATCCACCATTCATTTCTGTTAAAAACTTTCATCAGACTGGTAATAGAACAGAAATTCTTCAACTTGATAAAGGGCATTTATATAAGACATCTAGAAAACAAGTACCAAAATAATAAACATGAACCTTACCTTATCAAGAATTACATTAAGTATAAATGGATTTAATTAAACACCCCAATCCAAAGGTAGAGATTGGCAGAATGGATTAAAAATACATGACCTACCTATATGCCATCTGCAATAGACATACTTTAGATTTAAGACATAAATAGATTGAAAGTAAAAAGATGAAAAGAGATATATCATGCAAAACAGAAGAGAGCTGGAGCGGCTATGTTTATACCAGAAACAAATAGACTTTTTTAGATAAAAATACTATTACTAGAGACAAAAAGTGCACTTTCTAAATATAAATAGAAGGGTCAATTCATCAAGAAACATAATAATTATAAACTTATATACACTTGACAGAAGAGTTGCAAAATACATAAAGCAAAAACTGACAAAATTGAAGAAAGGAATAAATAATTCAACAGTAATACAGCCATGTATCACTTAAAAAGGAAGATAAGTTCTGAGAAATGCATTGCTAGGCAATTTCATGTTTGTACTTACAAAAACCTAGATGGTAGAGCCTACTATACACCCAGGCTATATGGTATAGTCTATTTCTCCTGGGCTACAAACTTGTACAGCACATTATTGTACTGAATGGCAGTTGTAACACAATGGGAAGTATTTGAGTATCTAAATATATCTAAACATAGAAAAGGTAGAGTAAAAATACAGTATATAAAAGATGGTACACCAGTATAGGGCACTTTACCATGAATGGAATTTGCAGGACAGGAAGTTGCTCTGGGTGAGTCAGTGAGTGAGTGGTGAGTGAATGTGAAGGCCTAAGACATTACATACTGTATATTACTGTAGACTTTATAAACACTGTATACTTAGGCTATACTAAATTTATAAAAACATCTTTCTTTCTTCAATAATAAATTAATCTTAGCTTACCATAACTTTTTTACTTTATAAACTTTTAAATTTTTTTTAACTTTTTGACACTTTTATAGTAACAGCATAAAACACGAGCACTTGGACACCTGTACAAAAAATATTATCTTTCTTTATATCCTTATTCTATTTCTATTTTAAATTTCCTTTTACTTTTTAATCTATTTTGTTAAAAACTAAGACACAAACACACACATTAGTCTAGGCCAACGCAGGGTCAGGATCATCAGTATCGCTGTCTTCCACCTCCACATCTTGTCCCAGTGGAAGGTCTGCAACGGGAAAAACACACATGGAGCTGTCTTCTCCTCTGATAATAACGCCATCTTCTGGAATACCTCCTGAAAGACCTGCTGTTTTACATACAGTTGCCTTTTTGTATATATAAATAGGTGTACACTCTAAAATAATCTAAAATAACGATAAAAGTATAGTATAGTAAACACATAAACCAGTAACATAGTCGTTTGTTATCAAGTATTATGTACTGTACGTAATTGTATGTGCTGTACTTTTATATGATTGGCTGCTTGGTAGGTTTGTTTACACCAACATCACCACAAACTCAAGAATAATGATACATTGCACTCCAGTGTTACGATGGCAGCATTATTAGACAATAGGAATTTTTCAGCTTCATTATAATCTTATGTGGCCACCTTCATATATGCTGTCCCTCGTTGACTGAAATGTTGTTATTAGACACATAACTTTAGTTGGAGACTTCGGTACTGCACTTTCAAAAATCTATAGAGAAACTAAAAAACATCAACAAGGAAGATGTTCAGTATCATTAGTCATTAGGGAAATGTGAATTAAAACCACAATGAGTTACTACTGCATATCTATTAAAATGGCTTAAATTTGGAAGACTGACCATACCAAGTATTAGTAAGGATGTAGGGGAACTGGAACACTTTCAAACTGCTGATGGGAATATAAAATTGCATAACCACTCTGGACAACAGTTTGACAGTTTCTTAAAAAGTGAAGCATGTAGTTATCATATGATCCAACCATTCCACTCCTAGGCATTTTCCCAACAGAAAGGAAATCCTGTGTTCCATAAGTTCTACATTCATGGATTCAACCAACAGCACATTGAAAATATTTGGGGAAAAAATTGCATCTGTACTGTATCTGTACAGACTTTTTTTCTTGCCATTATTCCATAAAAAAATACAGCATAACAGTTATTTACATAACACATTATTAGGCATATTATAAGTAAGCTAGAGATGATTTAAAGCATAAAAGAGGATATGGGTAGGTTATATGCACATACTATGCCATTTTATATCAGGGACTTGAGCATCCTCAGATTTTGGTATTCTTGGGAGGTCCTGGAATGAATCCCCCACAGATACCATCGATGGTACATGACGTTTCTAACAGCTTTATTTGTAATAGCCAAAATCTGCAAGCAATTCAAATGTTCATCAACAGATGAGTGAATAGGCACATGTAGTATATCCATACCACTAGGTACTACTCAGCAATGAAAAGCAATAAACTATTGATACATACAGCATGAATGAATCTCAGAATAATTGTGCTGAGTAAAAGAAGCCAAACCAAAAAAGGGTACATAGTGTATGATTTAGTTGATGTGAAATTCTAGAAAATGCAAATTAATCTGTAGTGACAGAAAGCATATCTGTGCTTACCTGAAGCAGGGCAGAGAGAATGGCATAGAGTGAGAGGAAGAGACTACAGATCAGCATGAGGAGACTTTGGGAGTTGATGGGTATGTTCATTATCTTGGCTAGGGTGATGGTTTTAGTGGCATATCCATATGTCAGAATTTGTTGTAGATTTTAAATAGTATTTGCAGGTATTGTATGCCAATGATACCACAATAAACACAATAAAGCTTTTTTTTTTTTTTAAAGCAATAGAGGTCTCAAGTTGTTTAGGCTGAGGTAATATCTTTTAGATTTGGCAGTGAAGGAGTTTTTAGTGACTTGGGTGAGGGCAAATCCTGAGAAGTGGAGTTTTTTTCCTTAGTTGAAGGTAATTACTCAGAGCTACACTCATCCAATTGGCATTATCAGTTACTATTTTTTGAACACTCACAGCTTTGTATTTTTACTATACCAGGATTCTTTACATAAATATGAATATTACACTAAAATTACATTTTTAAAAAGTTTTCCTTTTTTTGTTGTTGTTCTGTTTCCCCCAGATTTATATGGCTATTTGGAGGAAGAAGAGGAAAGTACCACAGTTCAAAAATTTATAGACCATCTGCTCCATAAAGATGTGGTGGATTCTGGGATGTTGGAAGATCTTGGAAGGAAGGAAAACCAAGACAAGAAGCAGCAGAAGGATCCTCGTCTTACCATGGAGATGAGACATAAGCAGGTGGGAGGGAAAAACAAAATTAAAATGGATAACAGGAAGCAGTCTTTGTGTAACACATTTAATAAGCTTAAATAAAGACATAGGCTTTATTATGAAAAAGGGTGCCATCTGTGGTTTGGTTAGAAAGAATAAAAATAAAATATAAGAACCTCAGAAGAAAAATAATTCTCATAAACTGAGGGTAGGAAACAATTTATTTAAGAAATAACCAAAAAAAGATTAATTGATTTTGCCTAAGAGTATAGAGGCAAACTTTGTTTGAATGTGGTACTTCCGGCTTCCTAGTGTAACGGTGAGCTCTGGACTCTGAATGTGGTACTTCCTATTATAAATATGTAGATTGCTTGAATTTGGTTTTGAATTGAGACATCAGTATATTAATATGAATATTCTGGTCAATTTTATAAGGATAATTCTTTTCTAGACAACTGAAATTCACTCATTTTGTGATTATAATTTAAAAGGGCAGAAAGATCTGAATTAAATCTAGTTCATCTGCTTTGAATTAGAAATGCATGTGGGAACTTTTTTTTTTTTCTCCAAAGGGAATAGTAAGTTATGGGAAAAAAGACTGGTACCCCAACACTTTGTAAAGGAGCCTCAAAGAACCAGAATGACCAAGACTTTACCATATATATGTCCAGAACTAAGACTGAACTGGCATTAATGTCTGTACATGTGTGTGCTTTTTTATAACACTGAATTTCTGATTGCTAATTTGAAAATCACTGCTTTAAATCATTAAATCATTCAGGTATGCCTCAGCACTGGGGATGTTGGAGAAACGGGTAGAAGTATGATTCTGGTTTGGATTTATGACAAAAGAGAGGGGAGAAGGTTCTATAAGATATGTAGCCATTGTCTAGGAGTCTTATCAGAAATTTTATCACAACTAGAGAGTAAGATACGGGTAAAGTTAAGTGGAGCAGGAAGGAAAGGACCATTCCTTAATTCATACCTAGCTAGGAAGCCCTCTATAGAATTAATAGGTTTGAAAAAAGTGAATGTGCTTATTCATGTTTTTGGTTTCCAAATATGATCCAGAATCACTGGTATATTTAAATAATGATAGAAATGAATAAAGAGTTGTGCTGTTCCTTAAGGCAATAAATCACTGTTTTAGCCTTCACAATGGAGCCTCCAAAAAGTACCCCTATTCTTTCTTAACTTAGAATGTAGACAGGGCCTAAGTAAAAGCAGTAATGTATGCCTTGGACAACCGTATGGGTGGGAAATCATTACTAAGTAAGAATCCAGAACTCAGGATTTGGCCCATTAGATTATCAGTTTTTCTATGATGCAAATCACTCCTTGATGGTTTGAGTCATCTTCGTTTGACTTCCTCTAAAATTTTGTGTTGACACCCAGTAAACAAATGAATTCCCCCTATTCTATTGATAAACAGTGGGGGTCTGAGCCACAATATTTCAAACTGGTTGTGTTCAAAACTTCAGAATGTATTCTGAGGTTTTGCATGTCCCTTCCTGCTCGAAAGGCTGCATTTCACCCCTGTTATATTCTCTTTAAGGTAAAAGAAAATCGCTTAAGACGTGAAAAAGAACTGGAGTGTCAGAGAATTGAGAAGGCCCTAAAAAAATCGGCCTTCTTGGAGGCTCAGTGTCTGGTGCAAGAAGAGAAAAAAAGGAAGGCTCGGGAGGCCAAGAAAGAAGAAGAGGAGATTCAAAGGGAGATGGTAAAGCTGCGGAGGGAGATAATTGAGAGGAGGCACACTGTGGAAGAAGTATGGAAAATGTAAGCCAGCGTGATAAGCAGTGTGGAGTTTTTCAGTTTAAGCAGTCATCTTGGAAAGGCTCTAAAGTTTTTAAAATGCTCAAACATGGCAATAACAAAAAACAAAAGCAAAATCACCACTATTCCACCATCATAAGAAATTAACCAATTTCATTTTTCCATGTTTCTTTCTGTTCTTGGTCCCTTTACACACTTAATTACAACCATAAAGTACATTTAATTTGTTATCCTGCTTGTTGTAATTGTTAAAAACACATTGCCTGGAGGTCTGTATATTACTCCATTGAGTTCCTATACCATAATTTATGTAATGAATTCCTCCCCATACTGGTAAACATTTCAGATTTTTCACCATTACATTATTGCAGTGAGCATCCTTAAGCATAGAGCTTTTTCATTCTTCTGAATTATATTCTTAGGATAAATTCTTAAGAGTGTAATTACTGAATTAAATGGATAAAGGCCTTTTTATGACTCTTAAAACATTGCCGAATTGCTCTCAAAGTGAATTGTACTCATTTATCTATTGCTAGCAATGAGCCTGTTTACCACACTTTTCTCAGCATTGGGGAGTGTCATCATTTTCAATATTTTTACACTTTTAATAGGTATCATTAATTAGTTTATATTTATATGGCTACATATTTTTAAGGTTGAACATGTTTCCTGTGCGTGTTTGGTAATTGTGCTTTGTCTTATTGTGAATTCCATGTCTTATTTTCTGATAATCATATGGAAAGTCACCATTGCCTTACTGCCACTGATAAAGAAAAAGAATATTGAACATAGGAGGAAAATAAAAATAGTCCTCATAGGATGTAGTACTGTAATCCATCCTCATGCAGAATATCAGCTTTATAAGGAAAATAACTGAAGTATTCTGAGAAACAGCACTGATGCATGAACTGCGAAAGTCTTGGAACAATGTGACTGAAGTGTCTGAACACTCAAACTGAGAGGCCAAAAAGACCTATTAGATAATCCTTCCCACCCTCATCAGCTTTTCCCCATGTTCTTGATTGCTCTTATTCTACCCAATTTAAGACAGCTCAGCAGTGCATGTGCTTCATTCCTTCAAGTACCAGGCTCAGGCCTCCTCCAGATTGCTTTTCCTTTCAGGAAGCAATTGCTAGTGTTTTAGTGAGTTCTTTCTAAAGTCAACCTTGCTTTTCAGATTGATCCCAAGCCCTGGAAAAACGAGGCTGACCTAAAATAAATTGTGAAAACAAGTAACATTTGATAGTAGCAGAATGCTCTGCTCACAGTGGGCACTCAACAGATGTTCACTGACCAGTCATTTCTTTTAAAAGTTAGAATCTTATCTGTGGTTTCAGTGAGAACAGATAATATGTTGTACTTCTTGGTGGATATACTGATTTAAACTTTCCAGAAAGCAATTTAGCAATAAACAAGTCATAAAATGGATTATCCCTTGACGTGGGAATTCCAGTCCTAGGAAAACGTCTCTCAAAAAATGATCAGAAAAGCAGACCTTTTAAAAATTTGTACATAAAGATAATTAACATTATTTATAATAGCAGACATTAATAAATATTAGAGAAATTATTAAATAATGATGGTAGAATAAAACAGGACTGACATGTTTTTTTCTGGGTGGAAATATGGATGGCTTTTATTCCCTAGTTTTTTACAATGAGCAGATACTACTTTCATCACAGATAAATGTATTCTAATGTTATTTTTAAAAATCAGACTCATGGTATTAGAACTATATTTCTTTAATGCTCACGTGACCTTCCTATAACCATGTAATATAACATTGTTATAGCATTAGTAGTTTGGAAAGAGTCAGTAAAATTTTATTGTTGTTAGGGCTTTTTAACTTATTTGTAAGCTATCTTAACTCTGCTTTATTGCATAGTTTTAAAGTATCTCTTTCAAGGTATTTATTAATTACAAATAACTTTATACTGAAGCCACCTTAACGAAATGGTGGTTAACATCACTGGTAATAAAACATAACATTGTATGCCTCTGTATGATATATGAGAATGAATGAGAATATCTATACAGTATTCTGGCATGCCTCTCAGTCTGAGTCTCCACAACTATAAAGTGAAGTTCCAGAAAGACTATGTAACTTGTCTGAGTTTTCACAGCTGCTTTGTGGCCAGAGCTTATGAATTCTGACTTATGACAAGGATCTGTGTTTGCCACATCATTAATAGTATATACTTTATAGACATACACATACCTATGTAGTAAATATACTCCAATAAGAAGGCCATAGCTATGAGCTTGCTTGAATTGGTGAGTGAAGGAGGAATGGCCTGGATGAGGAAGAATAGATAGGTGGGTGGGAAAGGGGATTACCAGAAAGATAAGCAACAGAGTTATTAAGAGATTCTGATTACTTGTCTAAATGGCTTTTCCTTATTGTCATTAAGTTCTGTTTTTTTTGTCTTTTCAGCTATTTTAGAATTATTCTAGATTTCCATTCCCTCCTTAGTCAATAACACTTGATTCTTCTATTATTTTTCTTCCTAGAAACCTTCTCCCTAAAAAGCTTTGTAGTATAAATCTCCTTCCTTTCTTACTTGAAGACCCCTTTTTCTTCCCCATTATAAGAAGTGAGAGAATTTATTATTCTCTACATTAGAAAATACCTAGTAGTAGTTAACTCTCAAATTTTGATCAAAGTATGGCTCCTTGTTAAATGCAATTAAAATACTAAAGGACTTTCTACCTTTCAAAGTACTTTATAATAATTTTATTTCATTTAATCTGTATTTTATAAGGAAATAAACTAAGGCTTCCCTCCACCCCAGAAATCACCCTACTACATAATTTTAGAGCCAGATCTAAAAATCTCTGTGTTTTCTGATGGAAAATTCAGCATTCATTCCACTAAAGTAGGTAGTAATTACTCATTTTTAAATCTATTATATAGAAATATATTTTTAAATTATTAATAGAGAGAAGAAAAGGCAAGAAGAAAATTCTCAAAAGAATCTAGAAAAAGGCATGTTTCAAAGTGCTCACATTCTTCTGGATGAAGAAAAAATGGCAAAAGAAAGAAAAAGGAAACTGAAAGAGTTATTAATCCAAACTTTCATGGAAAATCAACAGGTGAGATTTGTAATGTCTCTTTATTCAGTGTTCTGGAGTGTAAATGACAAGGAGTTCCATCAGAGATGGGATAAAGTAAGCGCTAAGCCCAACTGAGCCTCATCACAAATACCCAAACTGTGCACACCATTTGTTCTGTGCTGCCCAGGTGGGCTGGTACACAGGGCAGTATACCAATCTAAGCTATTCTTTATATATTCTCGTGGGATCCTGGAAAATTGGGGGGATAATTGGGGGGATTAGTACTTCTTCCTAAATTTATCCTCTTCAGAATAGCATTTAACTATAATACTAAGGTAGCTCTCTGACAATTTTTCAAATCTTGGGTTCCACTTTGATAGTCTTAAGGACCATTGTGTTCTGGATTATTCAGAAGATATAAGGACCAGTTACTTGCCTTTTGGTAGCTCAGATCCTAAAGCAATGATATGCTTATGTCTGTTCTTCTCTTTATAATGGCCTACATTTTATTTTACCCTTTCTCCCTTTCTTTTTCTTTTTGTAAAAATAACTGGCCAGTTTTTTATAGACAGATAAATATTCACCTCAGGCTACTTAGAGCATTTTTTTTTTTTTCGATGAAGTGGATTTGATAAAGGTATGAATTTGGGGCTTATAACATTTCAGGTAAAAGTAACTACTTGGCAGATTTGCAAATGAAAAGGTTGGATGAGAAAAAATAAATATGTATATTTTATATCCTACAATACCCACCCCATTGCCTTAGGCATTGTTGAAATTCAGCGAAAGTTAATGAAGTAAATATATGAATGAATGGATTTAACAAGAGAAAACAAAATGTTAGGAAGATATTGAGGATGCTTGGTAAATGTAGGGATAGACTTATAAAGGCCCCGAAAATCAGTAACAGAATATGATATGGAAAACTAAGATACAAGGAAAAAATAAGGTGGTCAAGGCAATATTTTTAAAAAGATAGACACATTTGATGGCAGCATTTTGGACTGATAGGCAGGAAGTTGTAATTATTCAGACATTAAACAACAAAATTTGGTCAGAGTTTTGGCTTCAGGAAAAGAGAGGGAAATGTGGTAGGAGGAATTGTTAGGAGTTGGAATTAACATTTTGAGAAAGATTAGCAAAGACTCTTAGATTCTGCATCCTTCATGAGACAGATGGAGTTAGTATATCCTCCTATAATAACAGTTTAGATTTCTAAGAGAAAATAGGAAGAGAAATGAGTATTCAGGGGGCCATCTTGAGAAGGCATAAGGAAAAAGTACCGTGATGTGTTACCCAATGAATGAGAGAGAACTACAGCATGTGTTCTCTTAAAACTTAATTTTTAAAGTGTATTCAAGTCCACTGTACAATCATATAGGTTTTAGATGAAATTGCTAGATACAAATCTTAGTTCCATATACAGAGTTTTAAAAAATTAGTGACCCATCCGAAAATAGATTACTTGGTTTTAAAAGGACTGGTCAGTGTATTTAAAAAGGGGAAATGAGATATAATGGATAAAGTACTCCTACTTTGCCACAGATTCTGCTTGATTTGCACCTATGCTTTATTATTTTTAAGTTTTTATTTCAAAATAATCTTTGACATGCAGAAAAGTTGCAAAAATAGTGCAGAAAGTTCCAGCATACCCTTCACCCAGCTTTTCCCAATGTTAACATTTTACATAAGCATAGTATAATTATCAAAACTAGGAAATTAACATTGGTACAGTACCACTAAATATCATTAACTAAACTATAGACCCTATGAGAATATTGCCAGTTTTTCCACTGATGTCCTTTTCCTGTTCCAGACTCAATCCATAATTTCACGTTGCATTTTCTTAGCCTTGTCCAGTCTGTGACATTTCCTCAGTTATTCCTTGTCTTTTATGAGCTTGACATTTTTTAAGAGAACTGGTGAGGTATTTTGTAGGATGTCTCTTGATTTGAGTTTTCTGGTGTTTTCTCCTGCTTTGATTGAGATTTTGCACTTTTGGTAAGAATGCTATAGTAAGTGATACTATGCCCTTCTCGATATATCCTGTTGAAGAGTACATAATTGTTGGAGTCAACTTCAATCACTTGGTTAAGTATTTGTTTTCTGGGATTCTCCATTGTTAAGTTGCTATTTTTCTTTTTGCATGTCTTGGAGGAAATATTGTGAAACTATGTAAATATCTTGTTTCTCCTTAAACTATCAGCCATTAACTTTAGCATACATTGGTGGATCTTGCCTGTAACAGTTACTAATGTGGTATTTGTCTAATGGTGATTTTTGTATATTCCTCATTTCTTCTATATTTGTTAAGTGAAATTCTTCTAGAAAGAACTATTCCCCTATTTATTTATTTATGCAATTATTTACTTTATGCAATAGGGGCTCATCTATATTTATTTTATTCTGTGGCTCATAATCTGGTATTGTAGCTGTTTACATTGTGATTCAAATTGTTCCAACTTTGGACATTAGGAAATCTTTCAGATTGGCTCCTTTGCCCTTTCATCATGCTTCCATCCTTTTTTCTTTGTGGCACTATAAGATACACCAGGCTCATCTTGTATTTTTCCTGTCCTTGCCCTGGAATCAATCACTTCTGTGTGGAACCTTTTTGGAGAATGGTCTTTAGAAACCAAGATCTGGGTACTAGGTGTGCTCATTGTTACTGGGGTGTCATTGTTTCTAGGCCCTCTCAGCAGACAGAGCTAGAAAATATCATATACGTATGTATATTAACCCACACATATACATATTAGATTTATTAACATTTCTGTGTTTTGTCCATCTGTGTACCTATTAAAATCAACAAATTCATACTGGTAACTCCAGTGCCAGTACAGCAACACAAAGGTCATGTTATTCTTCCTCCTTTCCTTATTTGTAACTTAGTTCTGTGTTTCTGTGTGTGTGTGTGTATAAAGCAATTGTGAATTCATGGTATTTTCAATAATCCAGCATCACAGGTTTCAGTGTCCCTTTTCCCTCTTTCTCATTTGTAACTTCCTTCTCTGACAGTAAGAAACCTGGCTGTCATTGTCTACACTATATTTACTTATTAGTTCAATCCTAGTATACTGTAAAAGTAGTTTCAGAATTGCTAACCCATATCACTAGGGAAACAAATGCAGTAACTAAAGCTTAATATTTGTACAGTTATTTTTGGTCTTGACCTTACAGTATTCAGTCAAAATATTGTTTTCCAAAGTTACTGAGGTTAGCTCTTTTCTTCCCCTCCTCCTTCAGTGTGATTGCTATTCATTTGTAATATGGTTGTGAACCTCTAATTTATATTTCCCCAGTGTATACTGGTATAACTGAAACATGATAAAAATCTACCTAGCAGACTATTCGGGCTTTTACATAGACTGGGTTGGAGACAGGACAGTCCTCTGGTAAAAGCTACAGGAATAGTCAGGCCTTCTAGGCTCATTATCTTGGTCCCAGTCCACACTCCTAACGTGGTTCTAAAGGAAACTGAAGCTGCCCTTGTGTAGTGAAACTCGGATACTCAGGAGCCTAGATATGACCACAGGATGAAAAGGAGGAAAATGCAATGAGCAGTGAGCAGCTAGATAACTGGAAGCTCTTGTCAGCACTCTCAAAATATTTTGCTGGCATTAACTCTACAGAAATAGCTATATAGAGTAGTTGGAGGAAGACTTTACAGAATCTGTTTTTAGGAGTTGCTCTAGCTCAGATTCCTTTATTTCCTGTAATTCTTTGTGCTTTGACTCTGGATTTTATTTGTTCCTCAAAACAATCTCTTAACATCTCATTTGGGCCATGTTATTTAATATGAGACTTTCTGAGAGAAACAGGCTGTCTTATCAAAACACAAGTTCAGGTGCAGCACTATTCAGGCATCTTTCCTACACATTTAATTGTCAAGTCTCTTTGCTTTATCAAAAACATCTGTGTTTTGTATAGAAACTTTCTGCTTCCAGCCTATCCTATTTTCTCTTTGATCTTGCACTGAAATTTCTTGATTCAGCAATCCACATGTCTCTGCTAATTAGCAGAAACAACAAGGAATTAACTATGAAATTCTTATACTATTTGGAAAATGGCCTTCTTAATTCTCATCCTATTTTGAAATACATTTTTTGTTTTCTTAATAAGATTAGAAACTCCATTATCTTTCCTGCTTGTGAAAAGTAAAGGAAACGATGAAAGATGGGTGACACTAACCTACATCTTAGTTCTCTGGGAGAGGTTTTGGTTTGCTTATTTGGTTGGATTTTCCTATTACAGAGTAGGACAGTAATGACCCAAAGGAATCATTCATTGTTAAAGTTATTCTTGTGATATAGCACCTTCCAAAGTCCACCTCAAACTAAACCAAGGAAATGTGGGGATACTGTATATGGAAAAGAGGTCTGTATTTTTTTTTTTTTTGAGGATGATGGAAACTGTAGTTAAATACCTCATTTATATCCCATGATTCCTCTACAAAGATCTTAGTTTTATCAGGACTGCCTGCACAGCACTGAAGCAAAATCATTTCTGAGCTGACACATAGCAACCATCCTCTCAGCAATGTTATCTTATGTTTGGAGAGGGAGATGAAGGAAAAAAGCCTCTTTACAAAGAAAACTGCAGAGAAAGAGAAATGCCAGCACACCCATGAGAAAAATATTGGGATTCATGTAACTCCTCTAGGTTTATTGCCAAGGGCAATGTGTGATATATATTTTAGGAGGGGTTTGAAGCATTATATTTTATTTTATGTATCCAACTATATAGCAATTTTTCATCTATAGTTGTATCAGTTTATTAATGAGGTTTTTTGTTTATTCTCTTATTATGTTCTTTCTTCTCTCACCCTAAGAGTAACCCAGATTTCCCATTCTCACAGAGGGAGCAGTGATGGCCAAGTTACCAAAATGCTGGACTGGTGTTTTGCTTTTCAAAGTGCTATGAAGCTTTTTTTGATCCCAGAGATTCTTATTTTTAAACATACGATCTTTTCTGAAAAAAAAGTAGCAATTACTTTTGAAAAAAGTAGCAATTAAATCTTTCTTTTAAAAAATTGAGAAAAGGATGGTCCAGCAGAGAAAAGGTTTTTCAGGAATAGGAAACAACATTGACATAGGTACAAAATCATGAATAGTGCATGTATGTATGTATACGCTTTACAAAGAGAAATGGAAGCAAAAATTACTGTTCAAAATTAAGTGTAATGAGATTGTTTCCTATTTGACCTCAAATTTGGGGATAATGCTGAGACTCAAAGGAAATAATGTTTGTAAAACTCATAGGAAGCTAAACAAATGTAAGGTTGTGCTATTACTGTTTAATAAAATGCTTACTAAATTAAAAAATTGAGAAAAGGGTGTTTGGTATAAAGGAAGCCCATTCTCTAAAAATTTTTTTTTTTTTTTTTTTTGAGACAGAGTCTCTGTTGTGTAGGCTAGAGTGCTGTGGCATCAGCCTGGCTCACAGCAACCTCAGACTCCTGGCTCAAGCAATCCTTCAGCCTCAGCCTCCCAAGTAGCTGGGACTACAGGCATGCGCCACCATGCCCAGCTAATTTTTTCTATATATTTTTAGTTGGCCAATTATTTTCTTTCTATTTATAGTAGAGATGGGGTCTTGTTCTTGCTCAGGCTGGTTTCGAACTACTGACCTTGAGCGATCCGACCGCCTTGGCCTCTCAGAGTGCTAGGATTACAGGCATGAACCACCGCGCCTGGCCCTATTCTCTAAAATTTTATGGAATAGAATATCTTTTTTCCCAAACACTAGACATTTCAGGTGAATATATTTATAAGGATCTTGAGAGCCATGTGGGTGAGAAACAAATGACATCACATCATTGTCTTACTGTCAGACTATCCTAGAGGTAAACCAAGCATTTGTCTGATATATTCTGAGGTACACTGTGTTCTTGACATAGTTTGTGTGTGTGTGTGGCGCCAAGCATGGAAAAGGGTGGGCAGGGAATAGGAGTTTGGGTGGAGAAGGGAAAGAAGGTATCAAAGGAAATAAAGGGAAAGGGAAGGAGAAGATGATGGGAGACAGTAGGTCTGCCTTTCCTAAAAACATGAGATCATGAGAACTGGTCCAGGCTGTGTTGGGAAAAGAGCCCTATCCTAAAGAGTAGTCAGGTCGTAGGCTGCATTACACTCACTTGTTTTTGAAAGAGCCCAGAGAGTTTTTATTCATTGAGAATTTACTATATGGTGAGACTAAGTGATTGCTTCCAGAAATTCTACTTCTTCTAGAGTGAAACAGAATAACCATTAGGTAATTACAGCAATATTGATTATTGATTAAAACTTTTTAGCAGAATTAAGCAGAATTAAGCAGAATTTACAAAACATCCTTACGTTAGTGGTACATGTTGACACAGTTATGGGTAAAATGATATAATATGTGATGTCTGTGACAGAAAAAAAGTTAGTAGGGAAGAGACAAAACAAGATTGGCAAAATGTTGATAATTTTTGAAGCTGGGTGAAGGTTTATTCTTCATTCTATTTTTAGGTGTGTTAAATTTCTGAAATGAGTCTTTTTTAAAAAAAGTTTTATAGGAAGGAAAAAAATTTTAAATATAGAAGCAAAGTGGGCATCACATCTTCTGGGATATAACAGAAGTAATTTTTTGTCCATAGCCAGCAGTAGCATTTTGCACAGCAGTGGTCATCAAAGTTGAGATCTCTGGCTTTCTATGGAACCCAGCAGCAAGTGAGTCTTAGGACTGTGTTCTGGGAACTGAATGTATTTATTCTAATGTAATTAGTTATAGGAGTATAGATGGTTGGGAGCTGCAGGGGTGCTGTGATTCTTCTCTTTTCTTTGGGATAAGATTATGAAAATCAGGATTAGAATGGGTCATAGGGTACTGCTTTTCCATGGCAAAATTAAGTGCTTCTCCTTCCCACTAAAGATTGATTTTGCCATGATAAAGATCCTCCCCTCCCCAGCCCCCAGGCACTTCATAGGGTTGGTGGAGTATTTTGCCCAGCTATCGTGGTCTCCAAATATAAAACAAAAGTTGGGGATTATTGCTTCCTTTTGTAGCCATAGGGTTTCTTTTCCTTTTGACCTGGGAATAGCAAGGAATTACTTGAGGGGAGGTCGGGTGGGGGGAGGCTGGGAGCAAATGAAGCTTTCTTCCTGACATTCAAGCCTTGGCCAACTCCTCTAGACCACTAGTTGCACCACAGTTAGTTCTATTCAGCAAAAATAAATTGTAAACTTGTTGACATTTTTGTCCTCTTTACAATTCATTGTTTATTTTTCTGTGACAGAGAATTTTGATGCAATTATCACTGAGGTTTTTGACAAAAGGGAAATAGCTAAGGAATTTTGATGAGTTACCCGCTTCATTAATCAGAACAAACATCTCTAGTGACAGGGTTAGAATTACAATGAAGATTAGATAGCAAATTGCTGTTCCACCTAGTGTCAATCATTCCCAGTGACAGCAGTGTGATTACACTTCAGGGGAAGAGCTTTTCTTGCCAACAGAACAAGGGCAACTCCAGTGCAGGTAATAAATTTAGCAGGGCAAGCTGTCATTTCTTCTCTTTAGTGGAATCCTTAACAACCAAGTGATGTCTTGTGGAAGATTTTTGAGGGGAAGAAACCATTTCACTTTAAAACTTTGTAAATATCACCTTGTAGTATTTTATTTTAGAAATTATTATAGGTATATACTTAGGAACAGTTCATCCCATGGTGATTTTCTGTATTTTGTTTGCTTATATCAAACCTTAATTATCACCACAACAATGATAAAGAGACGGTAGAAGTTAGGAAGAGAATGCTATATTTGAAAATCTACCAGAATAAAAACATGGTAGAAAAATAAATGAACTAGGAGAGAAATGGAAGGGAGTCAGAATAGTTACCTGGCTAGTTAAAACTTTAGTTCTCTTGGCTTAAAAGAAAAACAGTAATCCTCTTCCAACTCAGTTATGGTTTTAAATAATAGTTCTTGTTTAAAGAGCAAAAAGATAGAGCACTATTGTAGTTCTGGAATGTAGAACTGAAGGGGAGAAGCAGGCCTGAGAGCAGCAGGGGGCGGGAGGAGTAGAGAGAATGGATAGATCATGTCTGTGGAAAGGTGCCGCTTCTTGGCCCCCTTCTAAATAAAAACAGAGAGCTAACATCTTCTTCCAAAGAAAACAGGACTGCAAGTATATTCCTTTCCCAAATATTTTCTTCCGAGCACATTTATGGGACTCTTGTTTACCTGAATAATGTTTGCTATGAATCAAGAATAACTAAGCAGCTATTCTTGATTCGTGCTTTGCTTTTTTATTTAAATTTTAATGGGATTGTTCCCACTGGTAGGTATTTATTCAGAGGAAAAGAAATCAGTATATCAAAGAGATACCTCACTCCCGTGTTTATTGCAGCACTATTCACAAAGATATGGAATCTACCTAAGTGTTCATCAGCAGACAAATGGATGAAGAAAATGTGGTATATATACGGCTTGGAATACTATTTGGCCATAAAAAAGAATGAAATCATATAATTTGCAGCAACATGGATGGAACTAGAGGTTTTTATGTTAGATGAAATAAGCCAGGCACAGAAAGACAAATATCACATGTTCTTACTCATATGGGAGCTAAAAGAGTCGATCTCATAAAGGTAGAGAGTAGAATGATAGATGCTAGAGGCTGGGAAGGGTGGGTGGGTGGCAGGGAGCAGGAAATGAGGAGATGTAGGTTAACAGGTAAAAACATACAGTTAGATACAAGGTATAAATTCTGTTGTTCAATAGCAGAGTAGAGTGACTATATTTAACAATGTAGACTGACTGTAGTACATTTCAAATTTATAGTTAACAATGTAGAGTGATTATAGTATATTTCAAAGTAGGTAGAAGAGAGAACTTGAATTGTTTCCAACACAGAGAAATGATAATATTCAAAGTGATGGACACCTCAGATACCTTGACTTGATCATTACACATTCCATAAATATAACAAAATATCTATATATACCCCATAAATATATAAAATATTATGTATCAATAAAAAATCAAAATCCAAAAAATTTTAATGGGATTGCTTTTTTGAACAGGCAGGAAAAAAACACTATCAAGTCAATTTCAAGAAAGCAGTTGCTGTATGAGTCTGTCACTTAACTTCTGAGTGGTAAAACTGTATTATACCTTTAAAACCAGGCATTTTGCTCTCAACATCTCAACTCAAAATTTTCCTACCTAAATTCAGATATGTTCCTAACCCAATGCTTTAATGCTTTTCTACCATGGTGAGTTATAGGTAGAGTTTTTTGTTTTTGTTTGTTTTTTTTTCATTATAAAAGGAGCAAAAAATTTGCCCTTCCTTTTTAGGAGAGACTTTTCGCCTAATATATTAGAGTCATCAGGGTGCCTAATTCCTTAGATGTACCACTAGTTTTTTACTTTGTGAATTTAGTCATTATACCTTCCTCTACTTGAAGTTTTAGTTTGATAAGGTAAATCATAATATCTACAATGTCCATTTTGTAATTATGGTCTAAAAATTAATAACATGGTACATGTAAATTGCTTTGAACTTTACAGAGAAAAGGACCATAGAAATTCAAGGACATTATTAATAGTATTATTATTGTCAAGGTGGATTATGTTTGTACTGTTTCATCATTAGAAATAATCCAAGAGTTAAAATTAGAAATAGCTACGCATAGAATATTTCACCAAGGCATTAAAGAAGAATCTCTTAAATTAATCTGGCAAATAGATGCCAGATATTTTCTTTTGACCATGGCATACAAGTTAACACCTTTTTTTCTATGTCATATTTTATGGAGCAGATAAATAATGGAAAAAGCATACCCCCTCAACCTGGCCCCTGTGTGTCTTCTCCTTGTTATGACTGTAAGCTTATCCAATAGTCAGTATATCTCCTTTCCTTCCTTCCCTTCTTCCATTCTTCCTTCCTTTAGGGGATCTAAAGTAAAGGTCTGGAAAATGTGTCCTCCTTTGACATAATGGAAAGGGAATAGGGCTTTTTAAAATTTGTCGTCATTTCTCCTAATGAGAAATTGTAATAAAGAATATTGTGTAGTTTGTCTGAATGGGAATATAACTGATCTCCATTCTGGCCAAATGGGCTATTGCTGAGAATAGCCCATTTCTAGTGTATTCTTCCTTATGTTATTGGTCTTTTTATTTATATATCCTCTCTCCCTATAACCTCTCGACAGTAGAGATTAGATCTTAAACGATTGTGTTCAGAGTTCTCAAATTCAAACACAGTGGTAGGTGCTTAGTAAAAGTTGAAATGGTGAAAGTTAAATATTTTTACAGAGGAGGAAGCAGTAAATAGGGCTGACCCTGATAAAGCTGCCAAGTTCTTGAAGCTGGCTGTCAGGCATCCCCCATACTTCTCACAAAGTCACTTCCTGTGTGGTTGCTTTCTGTTTTTGTGCTCCCACACTCTGTGCCACTCTTAGATTTGCCATCCCATTTGTGGGACCTATTTCCTTCTCTCAGGAGACTCACAGCGTCATGGAAGTCAGTAATCCAGTGATTAGGGCTTAGTATGATGAGTGATTGACTTCAGAAAGCATAGATTGCTCTGGGAACACAGTGGATGGGGGTTTACATTTGGGGAGAGGGATTGGTCATAGGAGGGCTTCTTGAGAGAGGTGACTCCTGAAGTAGTAGTCAGGCAGAGAGAGAGCAGAAAAGAAGGAAAGAGAAATTAGTATTAACATAGTTGGGAAAGTGTGAAACAGCATGTTCGGTATTATGGCTGAAAGTAATTTGATCTAGAAGGTGCATAAAATTTGTTGAGAAGATAGAAGATATAGGCAAAGACTAGTTCTCAGCAATTTTCTTAGACTAGGATTATGAGTAAAGTACTACTCTGGGGACATCCTTAGGGTCAGTAGACTTTGTCTAATTTGTTGTCAGTTGCATATAGTGGAAGATTGCAGGCAGCCTGAACATGTAGTCTCTCAGGGCTCACTAATGCCCTAACGTGGTCAATAGTAGCGAGCTGAATTTATTGTTTGTTAGCTGTTTTATTCTCAGGTACCAGAGACCCCATTCTATCTTCGTGGGATCTCCCATGCTTACTTGTGTAGGACATCAGTGGTGTCAGTAACAGGAATCAATTAAATGGTTGGTATTTTAAGCTCAAGACAGCCTGGCAGGGGAAGTTGTATTGGAAGCAAGTCTTTCAAGCTTCTCAAACAAGCCCTTTACTTCATTCATGTCTTAGACGTAAGTTGTTATTCCGGCACCCCACAGGACAGGTGCCTTACAATGAAAATTAAGTATTTCATTTTAAGTCATGAGGCTGAGAATGCCTCAGTTACATGACTTGAATATTTCTTGTCACTATTAGCATACGGGAATTGTGCTTTTTTCTCTTTCATCAAGACAACACTTCCTAGATTAGGTTAAAAAAGCATGAGGGGAAAATCTGAGGAGAGGGCTCTCAATATTAGGTATTAGAAACACTATCGCTGATACGTGGTGATATTCCAAATGTTTCCACTGCAGTGTCAAAAACGCTATTTCTCTGCCTGGCACAAGCTGATTCTCGATCATAGGATTAAGCTGGGGAAAGCCGGGACCCTTTCCGTCTGGAAGATTCAACTGAAGGTCCTGCGGGCCTGGAGAGACTACACAAGATCCCAGAAATTGCAGCGGGAGACTCAAGCTTTGGAAAATGATCTTAGAGAAGAAAACAGGTACCATTACTTGTACTGTTATTATTTATAAACACAGTATGTTTATCTGGTACATTTTCCTCCTGAAGAATCCAGAAATAAACTTTAAAAATGCTGTTGACTGGAATCATCTTATCTGCTTATGAAATATGATAATCACAGTGTTTCTATGTTACATCTCAAACTAGAAAATTTTCACTGAAAATTATAAGCAAACAAAATGATTTGATTAAAATATACCAATGTACATGATTTTCTTTCTTTAAAGGAAACAAGTATTAGGCTTTTCCCTTGCCTTCTGGTGTAGTAGGATTGTACCTTGGACCATCTTACAATTCAAAAGAGGGAGTTTGGTTTATATGCCAATAATTCTCATTGATAGAAATCACTGTCTGCACATAGAATGTTAATTGAGTACACAGGGAACATCCATCTGGGAAGGCCAACCTGCCAGGAGTGATTCCTCCCACTATGCTGTCTTTTGTTCCACACGTTATTTAGAGGTTTTTGACATCTTTATATCAGCTTCCTCTTACGCTTGTGAATGACACAGAATTTTATCTTCAAATCAAGCTTGCTTTATTCCATCATCTTAAAATTAAATAAGTTTCTTTTTCTTGTTTCCAAATTTAACTTTGCATTCTTGAATCAAAATCATAGATATAGAAGGAAGCATTTGTTTATTTGGGGGAGAGGGATTCATGTTCTTAAGTGTAATCACTTCTCTGCTGGCAATTCTATCTTTCAGTCCGGGTGAAAAATTGAGTGAATGGTATATGGGAGTATTATTATGTAGAAGGGTATGGCACTCCCTGGAGCTATGCAATCCTGTGACAGCATTAGCCTCTGGAGACTGATACATGGCTTCTTGTCCTCAAAGAACTCACAGTTGTATGGGAAAACAGGAATTAGAGATAGTACAGGTGTTGAGTAGTATTGCGAACTGAGTAATACATTCCCATCTGCTGCTGAGGATGTGGGAGAGGGAAGTGTTGCTGTGGCTGAGGAGGCTCCTAAAGAGTGCCAGGAAAGGCTTTATCAAGATGCTGGGTCTTGGTCTGGGGTCTGCACAGTAAATAGGATGTTGCTAGATGGAGATGGGGAGACAGAGGTGATGGCATGAAGTATAGCCGTCTAGATTAGCTGGAGATCATCAAGCATATGGTTGTCAACTTCATCAACTTCTGGAGACCCTTGAATGCCAGGACAAGAAAGTTAGATATTCTTTGGTAAATAAAGGTGAATATTTGAAGGTTTTTAAGGAGAAGGGTGACCTAGTCAATTTCCTTTTGCTATAGTATGCTGGGAGAAATCTTCAGTGGAAAAAAAAAGAGGCCAAAAAAGAGAAAACTCTTATAGTTTGTGTCCAAGATCTGAGGACCTAGTGATTGATATAAAGATTTGGGATGATAGCTTACTGAAAAAGGAATAGCTGGCAGGATTTTTTGGATAAAGAAGGGAAACTGGAGTTGTAAAGTGGAAACAATGTGAGTAAGGGCATAGGTGAGTGAAAATTAAGATGTTGAAGTTAAGTGGCCTGTAAGATTTACATGCTAGAAGAAACTTGTATAAGAAAAATCTGGAGAATTTAAGATTCCATTCCAATTAAACTGTTTAAATATAAAAGCACTAAATGGGGATTTCATAATAGCATGATGTGCCAATTTTTTTAAAAAAGATCTTCTCAGAACTTTTTGTCTCATATCTGTGAATTATTTTCAGGTGTCTATTTTTAAATGTTCAGAATGAGTACTAAACTTTTTTAAACTGCCACAGTTAGAAAATATTTAACTTATAATAATGTTTTACTATAAAGCCTCAGAGCAAAAAAATCCTAAAGCAAGAAAGCACCTCGAGGATTGTCTGTCTGATTCAGCCCTTCATTTTATAGATGATAAAAGTAGGCCCAGAGACAATAAATGACTCTCTCAAGGGCATGGAGCTAAGAGAAGCAGGACCAGGACTATAGCCTTGTCTGTTTGATTCTGAGTCAGGTACTTTTTCCTATACCACACTGCTCAGTCTGTTAAAACAAATAGCATCTAGGTCATGGTTCCCTAAGACAGCCATGTTTTTCAGTTATACTGCAATTTACTTTAGATTGTTGCAGATGGAAAATGAAAGTGGCAGGCCAGGCGCGGTGGCTCACGCCTGTAATCCTAGCACTCTGGGAGGCTGAGGCGGGTGGATTGCTCAAGGTCAGGAGTTCAAAACCAGCCTGAGCAAGAGTGAGACCCCATCTCTACTAAAAATAGAAGGAAATAAGCTGGCCAACTAAAAATATATAGAAAATCTTAGCCGGGCATGGTGGCGCATGCCTGTAGTCCCAGCTACTTGGGAGGCTGAGGCAGAAGGATTGCTTGAGCCCAGGAGTCTGAGGTTGCTGTGAGCTAGGCTGATGCCATGGCACTCACTGTAGCCTAGGCAACAGAGTGAGACTGTCTCAAAAAAAAAAAAAGAAAAGAAAATGAAAGTGGCAGTTAACAAATGGCCAGTCATGCTAGAAACATATGAAGAAAAAGAAGTTATTAAAAACAAACTTTCCTTTGTGTTGGTTTCCTATAAATTTCTGGCTCTCTGTATGTTGTACTTTGTTCTAGAGATTGTTTTAGGAAATTAAGTTGGGTAGTTTTGTTTAAAAATGGTTAGAATATTAAAGGTGAAGAAGAAAGCTCACAGATAGCTACTACAAGCAGAAACCAAGAAATTTCATGGGTTTGAGGGTGTCAGGAGAGCCAGCACCCTCTTTGCTGTGCTTATCAGGGTTTCTCCCAGTGCCTCAATGGACACCGAAAACACTTGTCGAAAAATAAGAGAGTCCCTGATGAATGAAGAACCTAGTTGCCTCCTCTCTCGCTATTTAACTTGATAGGGTTTTCAAACATTCTTTCTAAATAGTGAGCTCAAGGGATGGAAGACAGCATTTATTATAATAGGTTACTCATTGTAGAAACTTAACTCTCACACAGATTGACAAAACACAGGTGATTCTGTGGCCCATTCACCTGGACATTGAAATCATTTGTTACGTCTGTCCCTTATTCTGATGTCAGCTGTGACCTCCTCCTCCAGCTCCTGCATCCATATTTGTTTTGCCACCTGGGGTTTCCACTCACTGGCCTGTTTTTTTCTTTTTCCGCTTTCCTTTCTGTTCTCCCTACATTCTCTTTGGAGCAATAACAAATCCCCCTCTTCTTAGTATTTATAATTTTGCAACTGTCTTTTCTTATTGAGCCTGTGTTCAGAGTCTCAGCTTCACTCCAAGGATTTATCCACTTATTTCTTCTAAAAATGCATCTTGCTTTCCCTAATAGGAATTATGATCATTCTATTTTTGTTCATCTCTTGTTTTTAAAGGAGTAATGGTATGGTGTTATAAAATTTCAATGTAATATTGTGATACAATTTCAACATTAACAAATATTTCCAAACTCTGAGGAGTTACTTACTTAGGTAATGTGACAACATTCTAGTACACACCCTAAGTTAAACCTTTTGACATGGTGATTATTGAAATATTGATTATTGAAATAAGAAATATGTGTTTTCTATTTCCTCAGCATGTTCACTTTTGAAAGTCGATTCCAGACCTTCCACTACTTCTCTCTCCCTTCCTCCCTGAATTTATGTTCAGCCCCAGACAAAATTGTGAAGACAAAATTCAAAGTCTTCTGCCAACCCTTTCTGAGCCTTGCTTCCCTGATTTCTCAGTTCTTTCCTAGGAAGCTCCTCTGCCCTTCACATTTTCTGTCTTGCCCTCTCTTGCACCAGCACTCTGGGCCTTTCCCGGAACATGCTTTTATTGCTTCCCTCTGTCCCTCAAGCCCCTCACTCTTTGTTACTGCAGTCCTCAATTGGTATGTTATCCTCCCAGGAAGCTTATTTATACTTTAATAGGCATTGTCTGAAAACGGTGCCTAAAACATAAGTTACAGTAATTTGAGGGTACTGTGGCAGGCCAGTGAAAAAACTGGCCCTTTGGCATTCCTCAAACGATGTCATTCATTTATTCGTTCATTCATTCTATGGAATGAATTGATTCAGTCAACTAGCTTTACTGATGCTTACTGTATACTGGATCCTCTCCTAAGTACTAGGAATGGGACAAAAAAAGTATTAAACATTCTTGCCTTCTAGGATTTTTCAATCTAAGTAAGGAAGTTAAAGATTGTACCTAAATATTAAAAATAATTGTGAAGGGGGGGAGGAAAAAAAAAGAAAAAAAAATTGCAACAGAAGACACCATAAGATAAATACTTAGGAGTGAAATAGACTTGGCTATCATGCATTATAATACCCTCAGAAACTTTTTATAAATTGGAATTCATGGGCCCCACCTCTGAGAGAGGCAGAATGTAACTAAGTAGAAAAGGGTAGTTTTCAGTTTGAGAAAAAACTGGTAAACTAGTACATAGGCAGGCTTGTGTGGGAACAGATCAGGGGAACCTGCCAGGCTCGCCCGGAGGTGCAGACGGGAAGTGAGGCTGAATTGAAAATAGACTGTCAGATATTCCCATTTCCAGTACTCCTGATTTCAGTGTTCTTTTGGGCAATCATTTATGGAGTGCATCTGTTAATCATGCTCGATTGTCCTTCCCTCTGTGCTCACCTGGGTATACAGCTGAGCAGTCAGAAGCTGCATAGCATCCGCAGCTAGTAAAGCTTCTGATATCTCTATCAGACAGGCAGGCGGACCAGACTTGTATTGCCTGGCTCACTTTAAAACTTTTTAAGGCAGAATTGTCTCATCTTCCACTTTTTCCCTGGGGGCTACCTGGTGCAATTTTGAAAGCATGAGCTTATTCATTCCTATTCCTACTGAACCTGCTCATCCCAAATGCAACTGTTCATGTCACTGCTGTTTTATATTCTGCATCAGATTTCATCACTCAAATGGATCACTAGTATGCGGTTATTTATCATTTCTCATTCCCTTTTAAAAAATTCAAGACACTTTTTATATATCTACTAGTCTTGTCCTAAGATAGCATTACTACCTTACATGTGAATTTTGTTCTATATTTTCAGGGCTTTTAAAAAAATGTATTAGATTCTCAAATTTTCTTGTAGGATAGGTTGTGTAGTAGGGCTTATTGACACTATTTTTGAGAATGTATCTGTGGCTTAGAAACTTTCAGTTGCTTGCCCAGTGTCCCCTATCTAGTTATGTGTCTGGACTTCTGGGTTCTAGAATACGCAGCCATCATTAAGTATCACTTGAGGTGTTGATCCTGAGCAGCAAGGTTCATACTTAAATTCCTATTTAAGCCTTTTGTATTTTATATTCCCAGGTCTGCAGAGACATCCTTTCTCTGCATGCACTTATATAATTGTGATGATCAATTTATGTACGCTTGCTGGAAGTTCCCTGATTTCAGTTTTGAAACGTAATTGGGATAGGCTGTTTTTCTTAAAGGAAATTTTATGTCCTTAATTTTATGATTCTCTGGGAACTATGTCTGAAACCATTTCTTTAGGGGAGGATACCCAAGTGAATTCCATCTGACTAAGATTTGAAGAAATTTAAGTGATTTTTCACTTTCAGAAATATTTAGTTTTAGTGTCATGTTTTAAAAAGCCTGGAACTTGGCTTATATGGAACATTACCACTCTGCTGAAGTGAACTTCAAGGGAGCAGGAGTGGAACCAGCCTTGTCTCTGGATCCCTGGCTTCTGTGCTCTGCTCTTCCACCTCACTCCACAAACACAGATATTTTAACTATTTTCAAGTCCCCTATGTAGCCATTATACTGTGGGCTTTAAGCACTATAGTGAGCATACTTTTTTTTTTTTTTACTTTTTCTTACTTTTTTAATCTTGTTATATTTACAGAAATATTTTCTCTTTGCCTTTTCATAGTGTCTAAATAATCTCCTCCCTGACAATCAAAAAACCCAGTACTGCTTTTGGCTGTTTATGCCATAAAACATGAAATTAATATATCAGGTAAATTTCACACTCCTTCTTCCTGAGCAGATTGATGTAAATTGAATTTCACATTAATCAGACAGAGCAACATACATCTTCTATCCTGTGGAAATTTATGATCTTTACTCACTTGAATGAAATGTTACAGGGTTTTTTTGTTTGTTTCACTGTTTACACACTGATCTTTTTGGAGCTTTGTTTTTACCTGTGTTGCTACCTAATTATTATTATTCTAAAATTTTTATTTTAAGATTATTCAGTCTCAAATATGTTATTTGTTTCCATAAAAATAAAATATGTATAACTATTATCACCTATATTATACTTTTATTACAAAAACCATCAGTAAGCCCATCATTAAGTATTTATTAAGTACCTATTAATGTATTAGTAGGAAGCAATTAAAAATAATGAAATATGCTGTTGGCAGAGTTGCTTATTTTTTAAAGAAATACAGAATAGATTAGAACAGAAATATCTGAGTATATCTCTGGTATTAAGGGTAAATACTGTTTGGTGAAATTTTGTTTCCATTATATATACTTTCGTTTCATATACACATAAACTGTAGAAATATTCTCCTTACTCACTGACTTAGGAACTTTATGATTTTCTTGATATGACCCCAAAGAGTCCATGAGAAGATTTAAGCGTTATATATGTTTAACAGAAATGAATATGTAAACAGCGTTATGGAGAACTTGATACAAGTCACCTTTACAAGATAAAATCAAGTATGTCTCTAAATAATACTAGATTTTAAACCTCAAAACTGATCCCTGATGCCACATAACAAGTTCCAGGTTCACAACCCACTTCTTCAGGGATAATAACCATCCACTTGTAGATGGATCTCAGAGACCTCTGTGCTTGAATTCTCAACTGGCTGCCACCAGTGTCTCCTAATGGATGTTCCCACTGGGAATGGACTGTGGCTGGCAGTGACACCACTTCCCAACTCCACTCAGTCTTGTCCCCTAATGTTTATAAGGTTTCCAGGATCTCCTTAGGAAGGTCTAGATGATGAATAAGTTCCATGAGAACAAGTGCCTTCCCTTTGTCTTTCACACATGTCTAGTGCTTAGCAAGTATCTGCACAAGGCAGTCGTGCATTCCATTCAAGGGTTCGCTAAATGAGTCCTTCTCTTTAGCAGTCCTTTCCCTAACCAAGTCCTTTCACAAGATCCACCCTCATGGTTTTACTTTGACTTTTATAAGTCTTACATTTAATTATTGACAATTCATTTGTGAATTAGTATAGTTTTTTCCTTTCTTTTTCCCAAACCTCTGCTTTTCTTAGATTTCCGTGCATAGCTGAATCTCCCTAAATTATGCGTTTATCTTTTAAAAGTCATTATTTATATACCTATTCTTTTTGCTCCTTCCCCTCCAAAAGCTGTCAGAAATTATTTTATGGTAATCAAAAAATTTAATATGTCTTTGTGATATGATAGAACAGACCAGTTAGTTTTTCTTTGTCAAGGTAACGTCTTGAGGTACCAATACCGTCTATGAGGAGACCTTTTGCCCTGGGGAATTTCTAAAGTAATTCCATTTAGCTTAATACAGAAGGATAAGCTAGAGCTAAATGGAAACACTTCTGGTACTACTTTGGACTTGTGCTTTATTCATATCATCAATTAACAAAATGTAAATGGCTTCTTTATTTTAATGAAAGTGCTTTTTTACTTAGAAAACAACAACTGGCCACTGAGTATAACCGGAAACAAGTTCTCCGACACTGCTTTACAGAATGGCAGCATTGGCGTGGTGCAGAGCTCCTGAAGAGAGAGCTGGCTCAAACAAAGGAGGAAACTAGGAAGAAAATGGATGAGCTGCTGCAGGCAGTGTCACTAGGGAAACTCAGTGCAAATGGGTCATCAGGCATCAGTCTGCCTGAGGAGGCAGCAGCCATGGTGGGTCCACCAGTAAGAAATGGAGAGGTACATTGTTTGTCCTTTGTTTGATCATCCTGCTTATTAAGCGCTAGTATTTGAGCTCAGATTGCCTTGTCTAGGCTATCAAAATATTAGATCTGCTACCATGCACAAAGCTTACCTTTCAGGCAGTATTTATTTTCTTGAACAGAATCTTCTTTTTATAATCACATATAAAGTTTGGAAGTTAGTAGGGACATAATACAGAGAGGGGACTTAAAACAACTAAGTGAAATTCTCCTTTAGGCACAGATAGATAAAGCACTATTTACAACTCTTGAATTCCTTTCTTTTGATCGTTGGACATTTCCTTTCTAAATGAGCTTGTGACTTACAAGAATTTTAGAATTTTAACTTTTCTAATAAGAAAAGTCATATGTACTAATTGTAACAATTTGATAGGGAAAAAAACCCAGAGAAAAAAGAAATTCTGTCATCTGTAGATAACCACTAATAATACGTTGAAGTATAACCATCTAGTCTCTTCTCTTTTCAAGTACATGCAAATTTGTCTTTTTTAATATTTTATTTAGCTTTTAAATTTTCTTTAGTTAGATTAAGGAAATCTAGTTTGTTGTAATTCAGGAAAAGGAAGACCATGATTTTTTCTTTTTAATACGAATGTAACTATTCTGTTTTTTAAAAAAATTTTTTTTGCATTTTCACAATATAACACGAGAATTTTCTGTCTCACTATATATACTTCTGCAACAGTAGTTCTCAACTGTCAATATACCTCAGTATCAGACATACTAAATCAGAATTTCTGGGTGTGTGGTGGCTGTATTTTTTTTTAAATTTCAATGGGTGAACCTAAGACATAGCACCTGGTTAAGGACTACCATTCTGTGCCATCATTTTGTAATGACTACATGATATTCTGTAATGAACCATAAACTAGAATCTGTTTAACTCTTCTATGGTCAGAGTTTAAATTGTTTCCTGTTTGCCACTATTCTAAACAACATTTCAGTGAATATCCCAGTAGCTAAATCTTTGCACATATCCATGATGCTTTATTAGGATGATACCTAAAAATAGAATATGTGTTCTATTTTCGTCTTAATATTGCTCTAATATTTGCATTTCCTTGATTACCAGTGAGGTTAAACATTTTTATATTGGTTATACAGTCATGCACAGGATAATGATGGTTTCGTCAACAACTGACTGCATATTTGATGGTGGTCCTATAAGATTATAAAGGAGCTGAAAAATTCCTGTCGCCTAGTGACTTC